>CAUYRT010012582.1:0-117463 GCA_963574885.1 Lepilemur ruficaudatus
CTCACAAAACCTCAAGGTTCTGCTTGAAATTAAGGCCCACCCTGGTCATAAATGAGACTGGGTAGGTACGTCTAGCTCAGTGAAAATCACTACAGGAAAGAAAATGCAAAGCACCTCTTTCTAGACTGTGAGTGAATCATCTTGGTTCTTTCTAATAAATAGCACAAGGTGGGTACAGATTTCCTTACTTTGCATATGCTTGGTGTTTTGATCATTCCATTTTTCTGACTTTGGGATTTATTATTCAATAGTATCAAATGCCATCATTTCTATGCAGGCTTTCCTGGAGAATTATGTACTTCACAGTACTTGTTTTCCTTTTATTGTGCACTTATTATGTCTTGATTTATGGTAATGTACACTCACTGTTGCCCCACTAAGCGGTGAATGTTTTCATGGGGACTGTACAAGATTCATCTTTCCAGTCCCTCTGCTTAGCACAGTATTTAGTCCGGAGCAGTCACTGAATGTGTCTCTGGCACTGCATGGATTTCCTCATAGCATGAGTTCAACAGGGTGGTTGTTTTCCAGCCTCACTTGCCTGAGCTTTATTGGCTGAGAGCGTCATCAGGGAGTCTTAGAAATGGAAGAAACATTAACAGTCCAGCTTCTTGTCCACCCCCTCACCATCAGGCAAGGCCATATCTAAAATATCCCAGACAGAAGGAAATTGATCTTATTTTAGAAGACATTCAGAGATACCACTGAAGTAATTCCTTTGAGGTTAAATTTAGCATATCTTTGAATAAGTAACTCAAACGTTCTCATGTTGAGCTACATTTTTGCTCTTTACTCAGAAGCATTATTAACATACCAACTCTGCCCATTAGCCTGCGGGAAAAAGACTTGGAGGATAAATGTCATTCAAGGATATATTTATCTTAATCTTATACTGGGAACTGAAGATATGAAATTGAGGATTGAAGATATGTGTCTATTTCAAATCTCCAAATTATTTTAAAAGGTCATGGAAACCAACCTATTTTATCTCTGCATTGCAAATAGGACATGGATTTCTTACGCATTTCACAAGGAGATTTGGCTTCCACACCCAGTCTTCTATTAATACAACGCAGCTCAGGCAAATGTGACCTGATCTCTGACCTCTAAATGTGTTTCCTTTCACCTCCAAAAGCACATCCCTGTATTTATAAAGCATAATGCCATTTTTACCTCATTTTATGTATGTCTCTTACCTTGACAATCGGGACAATATTGTCCTCAAGTAATTGCTCCCTTCAAAGTGCCTTGTACAGTGTCTTGCCACTAACAGGTTCTCAGTAAAGGTTTGCTAAATGAATAAATAATATATTCATGTAAGCTGCTTCTTTCTCAAGAAATACCAAAGAAAGAGAGAGACTGAGTGAGGACATGTTTAACAATTTGATTATTAATAGGGGATGAGAATGTGGATGTAAGGGGAGAATCAATTGTACTAGAGACTCTAAGGTAATCAATTCTTCATTGGCATCTTTTAAAATGCTCATTTCCTATTCAGGTGACCTATGCCATACAACAAGTTTAAAACCCTCTTTCCTAGGTTCTGGTTAATTTATGATTTTTTACCATTATTATCTACATATACAGAAAGAAAATCCAGTTTAAATTGTCCAGAAAGTAACTTCTCTCTCCAAAGCAATAAACTATTTTTAGGCTCAGAGCCAGGCTGGTTCCTACATATGTAATCCCTTGGGGCCTTTAGGTCACTAGCAAAGGCCTTGGAAAATTTAATTAAAGAGATTTCCAGGAAGGGGAAAGAAATTAAAGAAATTGGCCACCACACCATGAGGGAGTTTTCATATCCTATACAAGGGTCTTACACACAGGACATGCCAAAGTCTGGAAGGCAAGTAGAATCTTCCAGAAGCCTCTACAGTTAATACTGTTTAATAACTCTGTTATTAAAAAGTGCTATTGTCAACCATGAGAACGAATGTTAGAGGGCAAGGCATTTCATTTAGTCACTCAATAGCATTTAATTATTGTCTATTCTGTGCAGGACATTGGCGTAAGTGTTACGGGTACAAAAATAGCAAAATGAAGTCTTTATCCATGAGGAGGTTACCTTTAGAGGTGGGAAGATGGACAAAAAAGCAACCAGTTACTGAATTAAATGATAAAGGCTATGACAGAGGCTGTACCAGATGCTACAGGGACAGAGAAGAGGAAAGAGTCACATCCTTTGATGAACACTCTGGAAGACTTCCCAGAGGATGTGTCAGTTGGGTCTTGAAGGGTGAGTTTTTCACGAAAACTAGAAAAGGCATTCTAGTTTTGAGATTCTAGTTCTGGGTAGCAAGGGCAAAGTGAGGCATGGCACAGAGGAACGAGGTGGCGTGCTGTGTGTGAGGTAAGAGAAGTAGCTGGAGTAGCTGGAGCACAGCACATAAGTGCGTGGGAGAAGAGGCTCAGGAAAGCAGGGGCCAGATCACAGCCAACGGCGTTTTAAAAGGGATGATAAAAAAAACCGCATAAAACCCACAGGGAGGATGTGTCCGAATGCCACAGAAATGTGATTTAACATTATTCAGAGAATAGTCAATGTATTTTCCTGATTCAGAAGAAGGGAATTCAGTAAGGCTTAGGAAGAACTCACAGAAGATGCTAAAGAATCAGATCAGAAAGGGGCGGGGTGGGGGGGTGTCTCTTTCGATGTGACTGGAAGTTTTAGGAACCTCACCAAAACTTAGAAAATGGCAAACATCCTAAATACACTTTCCACGGTCAAGGTTGCTTGCGTGTGTAAGACATTATTCAACATACTGCACTTTTAACTAAAGAAAATCATCAGAGAGATTTTATAGGAGACCAGGGAGAAATGAAATGGAGATGAGCCGGATGCAGTTATAAGTTGCCAATTTCATTACGTTGTTTAACAGATATAGGCAGTATAACATTTAAATGGCTACCATTATTTTACTGGGTTCTGCATCACAAAGCTATCAACAGTTTCAGCAGCATTCTGCTAATTGATACTAAAATTACTTTGCTGGGATTATGTAACAAATTCTGATGAAAGAAACATCCTGTGAATATTACATTCTTAAATCCTTGACCATTTGTAATAATCTACTTCCATAAAAAGTAATATCTCACTGGTAGATGCAGTATTGTATTTGAGTAACTTTGCAATACTTGTAATAACTACCATTTATTGGAACACCTATTTTATTATATACTTCATTTGGATTGCAAAATTCTCACAAGTCATTATCATTCCACTCTCACAGGTGAGAAAACCAGCTCCGAAGGGTTAAGAAACTTGTCCAGTATCGCAGAGCTAGTAAGTGGTACAGCAAGGACAGCAAAGTTTGTGTTCTGTTATCATGGTGATCTGCATTCATAATATTAAATGGGTTTAAAGAAAAAGAGCTACAGCCAGATCTCCCACCCAGCCTACCTGAAAGGTGGTAGGGAATTGAGGAGGAAGGGGATCAGGGAAGGCATTCCAGTGATATGTGTTCTTTCCCTCTCCCCCTCCCTCCCCCTTCCCCTCCCTCCCCCTCATTTTCTCTTTCAGGTGCTCGTCTATTTGAAAGGCTTCAGCTTTTACCTGTGCTACTGAGGCGCCAGTCCTAGTATGCCCAATCTGACCTCTTACTCAGCCTCTGCTTAGCCTCCTATTCTTTTTTCTTCCTTCTCCTGTGATCAAGGTAGACATTGAGGATTACACTCAGCACATTTTTTGGGGAACCCAGACACAGTCTTAATTTTCCACTCAACCCAGAGCTCCAGGCAGCCATTACCACTCAGAATTGACATTTGAGATCAGAGATGAAAATTGTTCATTTGTCCTGCCTCTCGTCCTTTAAGTACCTTAAAGCAGTGGTCCCCAGTTTCATGGAAGACAATTTTTCCATTTAAGTGGGGGTGGGGAAGTGCTGGTGGTGGTGATAGAGTCCAAGCTCAGGCAGTGATGCCAGCGATGGGGAGTGGCTGTGAATACAGATGGAGTTTCACTTGCTGGCCAGCTGCTCACCTCCTGCTGTGCAAGCAGGGGTGGGGGTGGAGGTGAGGCAGGCACAGCTCAGCCAGTTGGTGATGCACACCAGTTCCTAACAGGAACTTTATGATCCCATTTATTTTGTAAGAAATGGGAATACCAGCTAGGTGTGGTGGCTCACACCTGTAATCCCAGCACTTTGGGAGGCCAAGGCAGGAGGATTGCTTTAGGCCAGAAGTTTGAGATGAGCCTGGGCAATACGGTGAGACCCCATCTCTAAAAAAATTAGCCAGGTGTGGTGATGCATGCCTATAGTCCCAGCCACTAGGCTGAGATGGGAGGATCATTTGAGCCCAGGAGTTCAAGGTTACAGTGAGCTATGATCACGTCATTGCATTTAGCCTGGGCAACAAAGCAAGACCCTGTCTCAAAAAAAAGTGTATATCATACATAAGGGAAATCTATTAATAGTGGTTACCTCTGAGTGGTAATATTTGAGTTATTTTTACATTTTTATTTAAAAAATTGTTTTTGAATTATACAGTAAATACACTTATTGGTGTATAGTTCTATGAATTTGAATACATGCATAGATTTGTGTAGCCACCACATTAAGGATATAGACTAGCTCGTACATACCCCCCAAAACTCCCTCATGAAGTCCTTGCAGGACTATTCAGGTTATCTATTTCATCTTGGATGAGTTTTGGTTGTTTGCAGTTTTCTAAGAATTGGTCCATTTCATCTATGTTGTTGAATATTGATAAGTAGATTTGTTTATAGTATCCCCTTATCCTTTCAGTTTCTGTGCAGTCTATAATAGTCCCTCTATCATTCCAATGTGGTAATTTAATTCTTTCTGTGTTGATCTTATTAGGTGTTTATCCATTTTACTGTTTTTCCCCATGGAACCAGCTTTTGTTTCTATTGTTTTTCTATTGTCAATTTAAATTAATTTCTGCTCTCATCTTTGTTATTTCCTTTCTTCTGCTTGCTTGAGGTCTCATTTAGCCTTCATTTGCTGCTTCTAGATTAAAGTGAAAGTCGAGGTAATCGCATTGAGACCTTCTGCTCTTCTAACATAGGTGTTTGGTGCTACACATTCCCCCTCTCAAGTAATGCTTTAGTGAGATCCCAGTTGAAAATATAATTTCCTTCAATTTCCTCTTTAATCTGTGGCTTACTTGGCAATAGTTATTTCATTTCCAAATATTTAGAAATTTTGAAGAGATCTTTTTGTTATTCATTTCTAATTTAATTTCATTCTAATTAGAAAACATACTTAGTGTAACTTTGATCTTTTTACATTTACTGAAAACTTGTTTTATGGCACAGAATATAGTCTATCTTGGTAATTTTTCCATCTAAACTTAAAAAGAATGAGTATTTTGCAGAATGTTCTATAAATGTCCAGAGTATTCCATAAATGTCAAGTAGATCAAGTGAGTTACATTATTCAAGTCTTCTATATTTTGCTGAGTTTCTATTTGTTCAATCAATTATTGAGGGAGGAGTATTTAAATCTCTGACTTTCTGTATTTGTCTATTTCTCCTGCAGTTTTATCCAGTTTTTCCTTCATGCATTTTGAAGCTCTTTTTAAAATAAATGCACTGGTAGAAATGTTATGTTCTCCTAATGAATTGACTCCTTTGTCATTAAAAAATGATGTTCTTTATTTCTGGTAATATTCCTTGCTGTGAAATCTATTTTGCCTAATATTAATATACTCACTGTAGCTTTCTTTTGATTAATGTTAGCATGATATGTCTTTATCTATCCTTTTATTTTAAGCCTATTTGTGTCTTTTTAGTGTTAAAGTGTACTTCTTGCAGGCAGCACATAATTGAGTCATGCTTTCTTTATCCAATTTGACAATCTCTGCCTTTTAATTGGGTGCTTAGACTTTTTATATTTAATATGATTGTGATTAGATTTAAATCTACAATATTGCTATTCACATTTGTCCTTTCTGTTCTCAGTAACCCTTTTTCTCTTTATCGGCTCCTTTTTGATAAAGTGAATATTTTTCTTAATTCTATTTCATCTCTTTTGTTGGTTTATTAGCTATTTATTTTTTTGTTATTTTAGTGGTTGCTTTACAGCTTGTGGTATATATCTCCAACTTACCACAGTCTATCTTCAAGTGATATCATACTATTTCTTTTGCATATCTAGTTAACTATGTTATAACCACCACACCACACTATTTTTGTTTAATAATCTTTTCTAGACATTTAAATAATAAAAGAAAATATTTTTATTTCCCCTAATAGTTATCCATTTTCATTGCTCTTCATTTCTTTGTGTAGTTCCATATTTCCATTTGGCATAATTTTTATCCTGTGTGAAGGATTTCCTTTAACATTTCTTATAGTATAGGTCTGAAGCTAGTAATGAATTATTCAAGCTTTTGGTGTCTGAAAAAGCTTTTACTTCAACTACATTTATTTGTGAATATATTCTCCTGGGTATGGAGTTCTAGAGTAGCACTTTTTTATTCAGTACTTTAAAAATATTGCTCCATTGTCTTCTTGTATATATTGATCCCAGTGAGAAAGCTGCTGTGATATTTACCTTTGTTCCTCCATATAAGAAATGTCATTTTCTCTGGCTGCGTTTAAGAATTTGTTTATCACTGTTTTGGGAAATTTGACTATAATGTGCCTGGGTATTACTTCCTTCATGTTTCTTGTGCTTTGGGTTTGTTGAGATTCTTGGGTCTATGGGTTTTTTGTTTTTTTTTTTACTCAAATTTGAACAATTTCTAGCCATTATTTCTTTAAATAATATTTTTTCTCCACTCCCTCCCATCTTTAGGAACTCATATTATATGTATATTAGGCAAATGAAGTTGTGTCACAGCTAACTGATACTTTGTCTTTATAATTTTTAAATTCTATGTCTCTCTATATTTCATTTTACATTCTTCTACTAGTATATATTTTAGTTGATTTCTTCTGCAATATTTTCTTCTGCAATAGCTAATCTATTACTAATTTTAGCTAAGGAATGTTTTATCTTGGCTATTATAGATTATAATTTTTATTTTTAGAAGTATGATTTCATTCTTTTTTTATATCTCCCATAGCTCTACTTCACTTTTTGAACATGAAATACAATTATGAAAGGTCTCTGTCTGCTAATTCTAACATTTGTGTCAATGCTGGGATGGTTTTGATTAATTGATATTGCTCCCCTTTTATGGATTGCATTTTCCTGCTTCTTTGCATGGCTGCCAATTTTTGATTGCATGCCAGACATTGTGAATTTTACCTTGCATTTAAATTACTTGGAAACAGTTTGATCCTTCTGGGTCTTGCTTTTAAGATTTGTTAGGCAAGTCCAGAGTTGTGTTTAGGTTAGGGATAATTATTTCCTATCATTAAGGCAAAGCTTTCCTAGCACTCTACCAAAGCCCTGTAAATTGTGAGGTTTCCCAGTTTGGCTTGTGGAAACAGGCATTCTTTTCCACTCTTTGTGAGTGCTGTGTACTTTTCTCTCTAATCCTTTTGGGAAGTTATTATTTTTTTTTTCTGGGCAATTGGTTTCCTCACATGTGTGTTATCGATCAGTGCTCTGCTAGATACTCAAAGGGTACCCTCTGCAGGTCCCTGGAGTTCTTTCTCTGTGAAGTTTTCTTCTTGTTTGTAATCTGCTGTATAAACTCTGTCTTGGTCTTCCTGATTCAAAGCTCACCTCCTCCACCCAGGGATTTGCCCATCTCTGCCCAGTTTCCTCCCTGCACCACAGCCTGGAAACTCTCTCAAGGAGATAAGCTGGAGCAATCACAGGCTTTATCTAACTTGTTTACCACCCTGAGAGATCGCTGCCCTTCATTGCCTGGCGTCCAGTGTCATAAAAACCATTGTTTCATACATTTTGTCTGGTTTTTTGGCTGTTTCATGCATGAGAGTAAATTGGTCTGTGTTACTTCATCTTGGCCAGAAGTGGAAGACCTTATTTCTTTCTAAAAATGCTTAATTGAAGCTGTTTATGTTGCAAAAAGTACATAAGTAAATTAAGCTTATATCTGAATATAATTAAGGAATCTCTCATTTTGTTGAAAGATTATGTTTCCATTATAGTTAACTCTTTAGACTCAATGAATAGGGAGAACATTCTGTATATTCCAGATGTTGATAAATGCATTAATCAGCATATTTTATGAGACATCTCAGATTTAGTTTCTTTGAAGCATAAACCTCTTGTGAAGAATTAGAATTTAAAATTGATGAAGTGACAGAATTTTATGATAGGAGCCATAGAGACTTTATTACACTCATACTTGAATAGTCAGCTGCAGAGAAAGTATCTTTTGTAAAACCAACTTAAAAAAATACCAACTGTACCCCAAATCTCACTGCCCTAGATCATCTGACAACTCATTTTGCTTTTTTGCCACTCACTGTGATGCTCCAATACTTCAGATTTTGTAATTGTCCAAAATATTTAGTAGTTTAGACAGAATTGTGCTTTTTATATATATCTGGGAAATAGAAAATTTAGCCAGGATATCATACTGTGGCCAATCTTTTATTTTAAAGCTCTGTTGGAAATCCCATAAACATGTCTTGAATAATTCTGCCATGATGGAAAGCAAGAAAAATGGGACGGGAAGTTGTGTGAGGAAAGAGACTTTACAACCAAGACTTTGAAGCCACAACAATTCAACAATAAAAGAGAATGCAGAGTTAGGCTCTGGGGTAATTGAACCTTTTTCTTCCATCTTTCCCTCACTTAAAACCAAATCACAAGTCAATATATTGTACCAGATGTGCTGAGATAACCCTCCCAATAGAAAACACCTAAAAATGCAATGGACAATATTAAAAATTATTTCTTTTGTTTAAATTACAGCTGAGTTGGTGGGAAAATAATTATTACAGATAGGTAATCAGTCATAAACATATTTTCACAAAGAAATCAATATTCTGAGAAGGTTGACAGGTTAAAAATAACAAAGAATTAAGGACCAGATTACTTTACTCTTACACCAATTATTTCAGATTATAGAAAAAGAGAAAGAACACCTTAACTTTTCTGTGAGGTTACTAAAAACTTGATAACAAAACAAGGCAGTGTGTGTGTGTGTGTGTGTGCATGTGTTTCCAATAGGTGGTAAAGGAAATAAACAAGCATAGTCCAGAGGATCTTGTTGTTCCAGAAAGCAAGGAAACTTTTAAAGATGTATGTCAGAAGGAAAGAGGTTACATTGAGAAGGGGCTCCCAGTGGCCTAACATAGGATAATTCGAACATCAAAATGAATAAGTATATTGAACTGAAACATATCAAAAATACAGAAATCTGCAAGTCCATAATCACACTAAAAACAAACAAACAAACAAACAAAAAATATCCCCAAACCACCTCATTAGTCATCATTTGCGGTTGGTAGCACAAAACTCAATCTGAAAATTGAAAAATAAAGGGAAAGAATGAAGCATTTATCCTGTATTTCCTGTATGAATTCTATTTCATTGTAGCTAAAAGGTTGATCATGAAAAGTTCTATGAAAAATAATTTAGTTAACAAATGTAAAATTAATGATAAAATTAGAAAAATCACCATTTTGCCACCTCTAATGAGATAATACATGTGGGCAATAATCATGGATGGATGCTAAAACCATTAGGTAAAGGATAATGGGGAACTTTACAATGGAGGAGTTAAGTGGATTTCACCTGAGTCCACTGGTCAATCTTAACATCATTAAATGTGGGACAATTAGACATTTTGTACCTCACAATGTGATCCAACAGGAAGGACACAGGACCACCTATGAAGTATTCTTGCCTGACAAATTATTTTGTCTAGATCTAAATTTTGGTTAACAGGAAACATGGGGACTAGAAGGGTAAGTTAATTGGTCCCAGGAAGAAGCAATTAGCCAAATCCAGAATAAACATTCTAGGATAAATGACCCAGTTTCCCCAACAAGTCAATGTCTTGAAGAAAAGGGAGTAGATGGTGAATATAAAATAAAGGAACCTTAAGAGACATAACCATGATATACAATTTGCAATGTGTGGCTCTCATTTAGATAATGATTTGGGGGGGAACAAAATAATGTAAAAATACACCTTAGAGACTTTCCTGAAAATATGAGTATTAAAAAGGTATTAGATTATATTAAGGAATTTCCATTAATTCTTTTGGGTATAATAATGAGATGGCTCTTATATATTCTAAAAATGCCCACCAGTTAATGATGCATATTGTAATATTTATGAGTGAAATGACATGATGTCTGAGATTTGCTTTTAAATATTCTGCCCTAAAAAAAAAAATTAGGGGTGAGGGAGAGATAGATGAAGCAAGAATAGCACAAAATATTGATAATTTTTGAAGCTGGGTGGTGATAACATTAGGGTACATTTTACCATTTTCTTTTAGAGTATATCTGACAACTCTGATAATAAATCTAGAAATTATAAAAGGATAAGATATTAAAATCAAGTTGAATTGATTGAAAAAATTAAAGTCTGTTGATGTTAGAAAATCTACCAAGCAATTTGATACATTAATAGTTTAAAAGATTCAGGTATCTTATTAGATCCAGGAATTATCATTTAATAAAATTCACCATTAATTCATAATGAAAATATTTAAACTGAGAATAGAAGGAACCTTGTTTAACATTATAAAGGACATCTACAAAAATGTGTTTTAAACATCAAAGTCAATATTGAAATATAATATCAAAAGTATTATATTTAAACTCAGGATCAAGACAAAGATACTTGTGTTTGTATTTTATTATAATGTATATCCTAGCTATATAATTTGAAGAGAAATAATATTCAGGAATTGGAAAAAACCAAATTCTCATTATATGAATATGTTCTAGCCATGTAGTTAGAAAACCCCAAAGTTGGCTACCATGGGTTTGCACTGGGAATTAAAAAAAAAAAAGAAAAAAAAGTTTGAACTGGAAATATTATGGAGAATTACTAATCAAAAATTTGAACCCTGTATAATAAACATCTTCCTGTTTCATTAAACTACAACTTAATTCTTAATGGCTGCATAACATGCAAATGGAAGTATTTGATTAGACTTTCAATTTTTGATTGGGTTGTAGGATCTTAGGTAAGTCCCTCATTTCTCCAGCTGTCATTTTTCTCATCTGAAAAATAAATTCATGGATAACCAATAAGATTCCCTATGGTTCTAACTTTCTGTGAACTTAAAACATTAAAAGAGCAATAAGAAATGTAGGCTTCATGTGTATTACAGTAAACCCGTTAAACTCCTATAAAATTATTTTTATCTATCCCTATTTAAACTTATTATATGTGATCCTGTATTATATTTTACTCTTAAAAGGTTTAGGTCCAGTTTGCACAATTACTTCTAAGTTCATCACAGCAGAATGTGTGTCTTAACAATTCCTCATTTCACCTTTTGCCTGGTTGATTGCCTGACAATATTCTATGTCCAATAAATGTTCATTGAAATAAAATGAGAAAGCTTTGTGGACGGCAATGGGAAGAGCTGTGATATGAAAAAGTTGAAAGGTGGAAATATGAAATTGCATATCTAGCCAGGGACAGAATTGAACGTATTTTTGTTTCAATAATTGTTTGTATGATGTTTTCTTTGGCATCTGCCTTGTCCATGAGACTGTAAGTTCTGGAATGGCAGGGACCATAGATGCCTTGTCCATACTGAATCACCAGGGCCTACTGCAGTGACTAGCACATAGTAGGTGCTCAATAGGCTTCTTAAATGAAAGCATGTATAGCTACCCCTCCCAGCTTTAACTTAAAGAAAATTATCCACATTTCTGGAATTTATTTTTAACCATATCCTGTGATAAACATACTCACATTTTAATTGAGTAAAAAAACACCACAATGTACTTTGTAGGGATTCAAAAATTTTTGAATTATGTGTATATATATGTGTGTGTGTGTGAAATTTAAAAACACATTCTAATCTTTTTTATTTGAATTAAAACATTCCCTACGACAGTGCGATCTTCCCTAGTTATAGCTCTATACAGTTCTGTCTCTTCACAGCCAAACTGCTGGAAATAAGAGACAACAAAGCCTAATACCCTTGACTTTCTCATTCTTCTCTGACAATGACCCAGCTTTCTTTTCCCAGCCAAAATGGAGAAAATACTATTTTTCACTTTCTGACTTCCTGTACACATCTCAAAACATTGCAATAATGCTTCCACTTCTATCTTCTCTTCATTGATCTTCACCAAGGTTGTCAGGACCTCCAGGTGTTAAATCAGTGGATACATTTCAGCCTTTTTCTTCCTTGATATCTCATCAGTATTTGACACTGTCGCCACGCCTTTCTTGGAATCCTCTCTTCTATTAATTTCCAAAACATTGCTTTCTACTGGTTTTCTACCTACTTCTCTGGCTGCTACTTCTCATACTTCTTCATGCATTTCTTACTTTTTATCCCCATCTTCCCTCTGAAATCATGCTTAACCCTCTTCTCCTCTAATTCTACCCAGGATTCAACTACATCCTGTACAATGAGAATTTCTAAATCTGTGTTTCCAACTCAACTCCTCCTCCTGAGCTCTAGATGATAAATGTGCCATTTTCCCTCACACTTTGACATCTGCACACATTCTCTTTCTTCTGCCTGGATCAATTCCCACTGCTTGCTCATTTGGCAAAATTTTACTCATCCTTCAATTTAGCCGAAATGCCTATTTCCTCTTTGAGGCTTTTGTGACAACCCCAGGAAGTTTTGAATGCTTTCCTCTGCTCTTCTTGCACTTCATATAGACTTTAATTAAAGCAATTATCTCATTGTTTACCTGTTTGAATATGGCCTCTACTGGATGGCTAAGTGTCATAGAGATGGGTTTTGATTTCCCTTTTTATAGTCCTAGTACCTAGGGCAATGCTTGTTGCCTAGTAGAAACTCAGCAGATGTTTGTTGGATGAATAAATAAGTCTTTTGTTGTTATAAACCTGCTTTTCACATTCATTCTCAAATTCAATTCTCCCAACCTCCCTGAGAAGTAGATACTATTATTATGACCCCTATTTTACAAATGAGGAAAAACAAAACTTTTCGGTGAGCACACAAGACCAAGGACACGTGAGCAGACCAAAGACATGTACCCAAATCTTCACTCTGTATCTCTAGGGTTTTAGTCACTGCATTGGAGTAAAATACAACTGAGCAGCTTGAGTAGAATAGAAAAGATACTAATATTAACAATTTTTACTTGTTTGAGTTAAAGTCTACTAATTAACATAAATGAAAGGGCAATTTTTTTTAAAGAAGGAAAAGTTTATTGTACCATTGAGCCATACCATTTTAGTTTTACTTTCATAAGCATGTTCTCCAAACAGGAGGCTCTTCACCAAAGACTGCATGATTTCGCTCCTCCATCACTTGTTCAGAAATGGAAAATAGGATTGCTCTTTAGACCTAAACCTTCGTGAGTTGGCAAGGAGAAAATGTGTTTTGGGGAAATCTCTAAAAGATGATTGGATTGCTTTCAAATTGCATGTCTTACCAATTTGATAATGGGTATATAATTTGTTCAAGATTTAATATTCCCAACAAGAGCTAAGCAACCAGATTTAAAGATATTTATGATAAATTAGTTGGGTAACTTCTGTGTAATTTTCTCTGCTTATAACTTTTAGAGGGGGCAGAAACATTTTCCAAAAGTAGTTGTTTTAAAAAAAGAAATAGAGCCTAACCAAGCTATTTAGGGCCATGAAATTGCCAGGTAAGGAAGAATACCCGTATGATTGTATTAATTGATATGAGCGGTATTTTGTTTCCTCTCTCTCTTTTTTAAGGTCTCCTAGATCTAAGTAAAATACACTGTTGTGTAAAATCTTAGTCACTGCTAGAAGTGATCTTCCAAGAACATCATAATAGATTTAAATTAACATGAGCTTACGTAACCCTTTTTTGCATTCGTTTACTTTTTGAAATTTTCCCCTTCTTTCCAAAGTGAAAACTTGCAGGAACATGAAGGTGGTACAACATTTTTCCTTCATCTGAGAAGAATCCTCTCCTCTCACCTGAACTGTCATTTGTCCTGATTGGAATCTATAGTCCCAGCACTCAGGCTGGTCCAAGGCCAAACTGTAAAATTGATTCTGGAATTTAAATAGTAGGTGTTCACAGAGGTTTAGAAAAGTGCCCCTGCCACCTGCTGCCTGACCTTCCTGACAAATAGTGTCATCACTATTTGTCCTCCATTTCCATCCTCTCATGACCCTCGGGATTTGGAGACAACTTAGTTTCCTGCTATCTAAGAGAAACACAGAAGCTGTGCTGAGGGGGAGGAAAAGATGTGGAAGATATTTGCTGAGGCTCACGTGGCTGGAAAGTCAATTGGTTCTTTGCCCTTAGAAAGAAACATTTAGTTTTCTGTCACTGTTTGAATATAGCCAGAACTACATAGTACCACATGAGAAAAAGATGCAATTATGTAGTTAGAGCCTTCGTCCTAATATCTCAAGGCTGGAGGGAGGCAAATAGGTGGTATTCAGGGGCCCGACGGGAGGTCTGACTCCGGGCATAAAGGAAGAGGGAGACTTGAGGAAAGTCTAGTCAGGAAAGTTGCTGGCCAGACTTGATGGCAGACTAAATTCAGGGGCCAGGGGGAGGGCGGGGGGAGAGAGGGGAAGAGAGAGAGAGAGAGAGAGAGAGAGAGAGAAGTGAATCAAATAAGATGAGGAGGGGTGTGTGTGGAGCTGCAGGAGACAATGTGGAAAAGGGGGAAATGGAGCAAGAGGGTGAGTGATGGTTTTCCATTCCGAGGAGCCAGGAATGCCAAAAACACCTAGTTTGTTCAGCTTCTGTAATGGGAACCTTTGCAACTCTCCAAGG
Organism: Lepilemur ruficaudatus; assembly: GCA_963574885.1. Taxonomy (NCBI): domain Eukaryota; kingdom Metazoa; phylum Chordata; class Mammalia; order Primates; family Lepilemuridae; genus Lepilemur; species Lepilemur ruficaudatus. The sequence continues at coordinate 14,779 of CAUYRT010012582.1, forward strand.
TGGCACCTAGAAATCTAATGGAAACTCCACTGATGAGCTTTAATGGAAATTTACTGTTTTTTCCTCCACTGGGCACAATGCCAGGGTCCTGACAGGAGAAGTGATGAGAGACAAGAAAAGCTGATTAAGATACTCAGACTATTTGTTGAAAGATGCTTAGGTGGGTTGAGAGAACTGCGGCTGAAAAGGAAACCCCGGGTGAATTCATCACCTGGCCATTCGGACAGAGTTCAAGATGAACAGGGCACCACAGCAGAGGCTGACATGAGCCTAGTGAACAAACCCTGACATGATTTAGACCTGAGCTCTACCGGATTCAGAGCAGCTAGAAACGCGTTCAACCTGCATTCTTACAGCTATAGGAAAACGAGACTTTTTAGACTCAAATATTCATAAAGTCCTCCATGACGGTTAACTGCCATAATCACACTTTGTTGTTTGGTAGTACAAGAGGAAAAAGGCTTTGAAGTATTCAAAGGTTAATCATGGCAATTAAAAGTTACATTGAAAGGCCGGGGTGTGGTGGCTCGCGCCTGTATGTAATCCTAGCACTCTGGGAGGCAGAGGTGGGTGGATTGTTTGAGCTCAGGAGTTTGAGACCAGCCTGAGCAAGAGTGAGATCCTGTCTCTACCAAAAAATAGAAAGAAACTAGCTGGACGCTAAAAATATATAGAAAAAAATTAGCTGGGCATGGTGGCGCATGCCTGTAGTCCCAGTTATCTGGGAGGCTGAGGCAGGAGGATCGCTTGAGCCCAGGAGTTTGAGGTTGCTGTGAGCTAGGCTGATGCCACGGCACTCTAGCCCAGGCACCAGAGTGAGACTCTGTCTCAAAAAAGTTAAATTGAAGGATGAAGCAAAAAACAGAAAATGTTTCTGTAAAATGATAACAACTTTTAAAAAAGCATAAACTCATCTCAGATACTTGAACTAAAAGTTAGTTGATTTAGATTTAGAGACAGTAGGGTGTGATAGAGTTGAATAGTATTTATGACAAAAGTTTCTATGAGGAAAAGCAGAAGAAATAACCTCACCCTAATGAAAATTATAGCATTATTTTATTATAAGCCATAAAATGATGTAACAGAAGGCCACAACCTCATCATTATCTCTTTCTACTGATATTTTCATGTGGAGCTACATTTGGGAAGTTCCCTAGAAGTTTATTTTTACAGGGAAAGCTCACATACCACCCCTGCACCCACCTCCTACCAAAAAAGTCCAACAAACCCTCCAAGTTAACATATGTAGGAACACATAAGAATATTTCTTAATAATCTTTTTCAATAACATAATAAATTTTCTTAAACTCTAGATAAACACTGTAAAATTTCAGAAGGAACTCAAGGACACAACTGTGCCCATCAACTAGGTGGCAGCAATCTGAGATGGAGGGTGCAGGGTGGTGAGGAGAGACAAACTGTACCTGCCACAGATCTCTATGTCCAATTAATCCATGTCATTAGAATGCCATAGTTATTAATTAATTCACTTATTTATCCACTATTCAGGCATTAAACATATATTTGGTGACAGTTTTCTATGTGTTAGGCTCTGTGTTGCGTGCTGCTGAGATACAAAACACTGGTAAGGTCTCTTCCCTTGAGGAGCTGGCTCAAAGTTGAATTGGGGAGAATGAGAAAAAATTATTACAGGGAAATGTGATAAATGGGCAGCAATTAGTCAGAGCTTAACAGATTTAGCTTTGGAATCCATTCAATGAACCCAGACTTAAATCACAGCTCTGTCACTTACTAGCAGTGTCATCCGGGCAAGTTAATGTCATAAACCCCTGGCTTCCTCACCTATAAAATGGGCACATTAATAAAGTCAACTTCATAAGATTTTTGAAGATGAAATGAGAGAAAGCACAACCAGTACAGAACCCAGCATCCAATAAATATCTAATTAATATTAGTAATAGTAGTAACGATTCTCGTGGCGAGTATAGCCAATGACAGCCATGATATAGGTGGAGAGTATATGCTGGGAGCCCCTGACCCAGGCCACTGGGTGGGTCTGAGGTCAGAGAAGGCTTTCTGGAAGGGATGGTGCCTACGTTGGGCAATGAATAGGAGAGTGTTTCGAGAGGTCATAACCAAAAGACAGAAAGGCCTGTGGGCAAGAAAGAGAACAGTTGTTTAATGGACTGAAAGATGTTAAGAATAGCTGGGGAAAGGTGGCAAGACAAGATTGGAAGATTTCATAGGGATGCTAAAAAATTTAGACCTCATCCTGAGTGCCCTATGGAGTCAGTGAAAAATTCTAAGCAGAGGCAGGACAAGGAGAGATTAGTGATTTAGAGAGATGATTTAGGCAGTAATTTAAAAAGATTTAGACCAGAAATGAGGGAGATAAAATGGGTGGAAGAGTAGCCAATTAGAGGGCTGGTGCCTTGATTCATCATTTAATGATGAGTGCCACACTGCGATATTGGCAGTGGGGGGGGAGGGAAGTGGATACATTTGAGAGGTGCTCAAACATAGAATCGATAAATTTTACTGACCAATGAAATGAGAAGGGTGAAGTACAAGTTAAGCTTCAGGGGTTTCCTCTTTTCTTGGGCAACTGGCATGGAAGATTGTTATCTGTTGTGAAAATAAATGATGGGACAAAAGCTGATCTAGAATAAGTATGAGTTTAGACAGATGGGTCTTCTGGATAGTTTCATAGGAAACTCAGAGGAGGAAAATCTGGGTGGAGGTAGGGATTTGAGTGATGACCCACAGGAATGAGAAGAGTGAGAAGAAAATAAATTTTCACATATCACCAGATAGCTTGCAATAATGGTGCTTTCCTTTACATAGATACAACCAACTCTGCAAAACAAGAAATCCTACGTGATACACACATGTAATATTTAAATATTTACTGGCACTAGAAAAGCTGGCCCTGGATCCTGCCCACCCCCACACCCTGGCAGGTGAGGATGGTCCTCCCATAGCCCTCTTCAAGGGGAAGAGCACAGCGGATCACCACGGCAGCTTCACCTCCCTGAACACATCTCCCCAAGGGGTGCATTTATAACCATCTTAAAGGCAATATATCAATGTGACAGTTATTAATACTCTGATGAAAAGATTCATTGTGAAGGAAAGGCTGTGAGAAGCATGGTGGTCAAGAGTTGGTTTTCCTTTACATGTGTTCTCTCTGCCACTAACTGAGGGTGGCAGATTCCACCACCCTTTGCCCTAGTTCCTTGACTGACTTTCCTACTTTCCAGGTGTTAGAACTGGGTGATGCCTCAGGGCAGGCCTATTCAGGTACTGTCCCCGCCTCCTCCCCCACCCCGGTCATAGGTGACCATTCCAGGCATCGGTACTTAAACCAAAAGCAACCACTTCTGAAAGGAAAAAAAATAAGCAGTAAGAGATTCCACTGAAAGGCTGCAGTCACAGAAGTCAGAAGGGCACACTGGGCTCTGTGGGAGTCAACAGAAACTGTAGTGACCAGACGCCATGCAATAGAGGAAAGGTATCGTGTGGATTTTATCAAAAAGCCTAAGGCAGTTGGAAATAAGAAAAAGGTAAAACTCAGAGGTGGGAGAAGCTAAGGAAGTTTAAGCTTCAGACCCTCACCTGCATAAGCCCCTTACAAGGCCTTGGGAGCCCTAGCAATGTGTTCATATGAGCATATGCTTTCAAAAAATAAAATATTGTTTACTTATTTATTGCAGAAAGAAAATATTTAAACCATAAATGGTTAAACCTACTGTCTCTTTCTACTTCGATTTCCCCTTCATTCTCCTTTCTGGTCAAATTTCACTGGTATGATCAAGAGTATTTTTGAGATCTAGCTTAGGGAGAGTTAAAATTGGGTCAGATTTAATTCGGATTTGGTGAAGTGTATTTATGTTGTTTGCAGTTACTTCAGTTACTGCTAGCTGTCCTGGGCTCCTAGGAATATTCTGACTACCCACTGTATCGAGTCACCCAATGACATGGCACAAAGTGCAGGGCTACATGTCCTGCTGGGATTCACCCTGATGTGAGATGCACCTAACACCAGAAATATGCAAATAATGAGTAGAAACAAGGTTTGGAATGTATAGAACCAGATACTAGTCTGTAAAAAATTCTTCCATTCATTAGAAAGAAAAATTTTAAGCTGAGAATTTGTTTTTCATTGATACAAAAACAGAAATTCACTTCTGTTAGAAACATGTTCTATATACAATTACAAATACATTATACATTTTTATGGGAAGTACAAAATAGAATTTATTACATTCTTGTGTTTGAAGGGCACGAACCTGTAGCAGTAATACAAAAAGCAACTATTTGGTAAGAGCAAATTATGAAAGAAACTTGACAAGGCTTTCCAAATTTGACAACAACCCTACAAACTTACATAGCATTACCAATATTGAGTACTGAAGTTAAAAGAAACTTTTAAAAATATCAATAAAATTGTTATTATTAACAATACTGGATGAAAGACTGAATTTTATTTCTGTGCTTGCTATAAAAATGATGTTACCAACTTGTTAAAATATGTGAGAGTAATGAAAGAATATACAGCCTATATACTTAGGAATAAGTCTTATAGAGGTAGGTCAATAATTTAAAAATATGTTGTTTCTGTGCCACAGAAAATATATGTTGTAACTTAAAGTCTTTGGAAAAAGAGAGTTGCTAGGGTTACATGGAAGATACCATCTTGAGAAGCAGTAGATGAAAATCACATTTTATTTCAAATTATTCTTATCAGTCACGACTACTTACAGTGCTATGGTGCATCTAATTACGTTCTTTTTAGCTGCTGTTAGGGTGGTTGTTGATGCATAAACAGAGGCCCTTTTCTAAGTTACCTTCTACTAATAAGCGAGTTTTTGATAAGAACATATGTGTACTGGAACCAAAACTAGGAAATCTGGCAGGAACCAAGGCAATCCTAGGAAATCTTGACATCTCTGTTGTGCAGCAAACCTGTTCCATGGCTATGAATTCTTCAAATACTCTTTTTTATGTTTTTCTATAATCTTAAAATGCATTAGTTTTGAAAGCTATGACATAGTGTATTCTAAAATGGGAAATTAAAAAAATATAGATTAATTGTTGTAAGTAGATAGAGGAACTAGAGAAATCTATAATCTCCTTTAATCCTCACGTTTATGAATTATCTCAAGGCAAGGAAAAGACTGTTCTACTTTATTCAATTCTTGCTCCACAAATACTTCTGACACTTGGCATGGGACAGATATGTGGCTCTGCTCACAAGCTTATAGGCTTCCTGAGAGCCTGGGATGTACTAGATCCATCTCTGTAACCCCAAGAGGGAATAGCTATCTAGCACATAAGTGGTTCTGTAGTGTATGTTTGTTGAATTGAACAGCCTTATCCTTGCACTTCAACATATTATTAATATCTTAAGATTCCAGCCCTGGGGATGGCTATCAATCACTTACATCGTGCCATCTACTCTATCACTGGAATGTCACTCTTTAGCACCTAACGCAATGCCTCACATATAACAGACACTCAGTAAATATTTGTTGAATGAATAAATGAATGAATGAACTTTTTATTGAAGAAGATAATTTGATTTCTTTACCCCTACCGTACATCGGACTAGCTCACTCCCCTCTAAAACCCTTTGGTGGCGTCCCATTAAAAGAGCCTGTAAGGTACCACCAGATCTGCTTCCTGCCTGTCTCTCTAATCATTGCTAATAGAGTGAAAACGAATAACCAGCATCTAGATCAGCATCTTAAACTGTGTAAAGCAAAGTAAGAATAAATTTTATGTGAAAGACATGATTTCATGGTAAAATGACTGAAAAGTTGAACACATCTCCTTACTGCAGGGCCTCTCAGAGAATTTAATATCCAAATGTGCACTGCGACATTTTAACAGGGAGAGCAGAGTGTAAAGAATTTTCCAAATTTAATTAATACTAATCACTGGACTAATGATCCAGAGTGGAGAACCCTGATCTAGATCACAGTAGAGGAAAATCTGCATATAGCTAGTATTTGATGAACACACAGTTTTCAGGTCATTCTTAGGTAAAGAAAAACATTTTAAGTTATTTTAACTCAATATGACCTCATACTTCTATTTTATCATAATGACAATATTATTTTTTTCCGACACCATGGGAGGACATAGGGGTCAGTAGCAGAGTAATTCAACCTCACGTATGTTCCATGAAGCATCGGGGTATTCATTGGGAGCCTGCCATTCAATATGAATGAGAAGGCTGATTCCACTTAATTTGAGAAATCTAGTAAGATGATAGTCTATTGTGGATCTGATGGAAAGACAGTGTTGAAAACCGATACCATAAAGCCAGCTGTTAGATTGAATATATTTTCAGTGTCATTTTGTATCTGATAATTACATCTTCATGTACACAGCCCTGGGCAAGACAATACTGCATTGCTCTAGGGGTCTTTAAAATGTACACACCTCATTATGGACATTAGCCTCTAAAATGCTCCATTTTTATGGAGGCTGGGAGAAAACATCAACTTGAATCCAGAGAGGTTTATTCAGTGATAAATGACCTTAAGACATCTGGAAATCCAGTTTTGAGGAAGACAATGAGATATAGATGCTTACCCAAACCTTTTAGAAGTTAAGAAAATATAGGCAAACACTAACCTTTAAACAATTTAGTATATTTCATTGATTTTAAAATAAGGCTTTATATAGGTTTCAACATCTCTGCAATTGAGATTTATCTTGTGATCCAATAGCAATTTAAAAGCACTTTCATGAATTCAGACTGAAAACCTGTATTTGTACTGGGTTTTGTTCAAATAATCAGGGGAGAATTCTCTTTCCTTCTTCAACCAGTGCCAGTGTTGAAAAATACCAGTTTTATTGCTATACCATTTTATATGGCAGTTTTGTTTGTTCATTGATTCATATAGTAAAGACACAGCCCTCTTACGTGAAAGTCTATTATTAGATTTTTAATTTTGAGCTTCTTTATTTTGGAGTGCACATATAATGGTCTGTGTTTCATCAAGGTATCATGGATTCAAAGGCATCATGGACTCAAGAAATATGGTACTGGTGAAGCTCAGAGAATGTGTCCCATTCTCTTCTTGAAAAGAGTAATGCCAAAAAGCAGGGATGATAATATCATACTGGAAAGGAAGCAAGGCATTATCAACTCAGGCTAAGTTAATAACTTCATAGACTACTGGGAAATCATTTCAAGAATACCACCTGTGGATAAGGGTGTAAGATGAGTGAGAGAGAGGAAATAAAAATCGGATAAGAAATCTAAACAAAACTAAACTTAGTGATAATGTCTAATTTATGCACATGGGTTTAAAAATAACAGATCACTGTGAATAGCATGATATGAAGAATGAAAAATATCAGGATTCTGTTAGAAAGTACAAGAGCCAGATCAATATTAAGACACAAATAGACACAGTACATATAGAACCAACGCATATATTATGTTTCTTAGGATACCTATTCAAGAATGTCCTGAGTTCTGATGCTTGTAATTTAAAAGTGACAAGGTGAACTAAAAAATGAGGGTTTAAAACATGGAAGTGGTTAAACCTTGACAGTTAAGGTCATCATGGCAAAGCAAGGGTGTATTTTTGTGCAAGGGGGCACAGTTTCAAGTAGATGAAGACTGGCACTCTATTTGCATGGAACAATGTTAATATAAAACTAAAAACTGAAGTACAAGAGACTTAGATTTTATGGATTAATAGTATCAGAATCTAATTTTGTATTGGATTAGTCCAGGGAGGGCATCCTGACATTCCAACACTCAACCTCCTGACTACTTTCACATTGAGCTAAGTTTCCATACCCATAGCTACCACCAACTGTCTTAGAATCAGCTGGGACTGCGCAAGGGCAGAAGCACTCGAGAAGCAGGACAACTGCTTAACAGAAAGGACAGGAGCAGCCTAAGGTTGGATATCGTAAGATCCTGCTTTCCTCAAGGGTTACAGTAGTTAACCTATGAAAGTCCTCCTCAGAGGCAAGAGCCATCCTTAAGAATTCTCAGCATCAATGGTTAGCATCAAAGCGTTCCTTGCAGAGAAAGCCCAGATGGAAAGGGAGTAAGTAACTTCAGGAACATCTGGAGAGCAGAAGACAGCATACAGGGTTCTTGCATTTCCTCTTTGATGTACACATCACCTATGCAGAGAAACAGCACATCTGTGCATTTCAGTGTAGCTTCTAGCATAGCACTCACCCAGCAGGCATCTGTGTCACAGACCCTAAGGAACTAAAAATGTGTCCTACTTAAGCCAGGATGAATCAAAGCTAGTTAAACTATGCTTCCCACCATCACTCAGTTCCAAATACACAGGCTTGGAGCTCTTTGCCCATTTGTAGTTGAGAAGTTCAGGTCTGGATAAATCCGGTTCAGGATGTAATCTGGTCTAGGGCTGCTTTGGAACCTCCAGAACTGATTCTGCATTGACTCTCCTAACATCCATGCATTGAGTTTTGCCCAATAAATGCCCTGTCAGAAAATAGGTCTGTTGCCATGATGTCACTTAATGTGTAAATTCCAGTCTTCCTTTGAAGAATAGGTATGGTCTCCTAGTCCTGTCTCTAAATGATCTCATTCCTCAATGGATGACATTTCTGAATATAGCATGGCAATTTAACTCTACACTGAATGTTACATACTTCAGGTCAAGATCTTGCCTAGCAACAATCAATCCTCACAGTTTCCATTGTTTAGTGGGAAAAAGCAGGATTTACAGCCACCATTGATCAAACACATGCTTTATTTTTTAAAACCTGAGTAAATTCAGCCTGGCTTCAGTACTGTTTTGAAACGCAGTTTACAAATATTACAGTTGCTTTTCCATGACATAATGCAGGAAAGCTGACACAATCCTCACACGCCTGGAAATGGCTTAGGGACAAAGCAGGAGTGAAGGGGGTGCAAGAGGAAACTCTCTGACAGATCTGTCCTGAAAAATGCACTATTTACCAAGTTGGGACATCAAACCTCAGACTAAGCGATAAAGAGAATTTCTTAAATCAAGGTTTCCAACAGTCTGTGTGAGCTACCCTTTCTGACAAATACTGTCTCTCTAACACTTTATGAAACAACTAAAGACAACAGACACAGCCCCACAACCTTTCAGTTTACAGATGTTTTCCCACAGCCTTCTTTACAACTTAACCTAATGGGAAGTTTTCTCTTGGCAAAAAAGCTGATTAAGTATTCCATTTATTATGATAGTGTAGTGAACAGAATGCTTTCTTTTGCTTCAGACCTGCTGTCCTTATACTGACTCCTGCTGTCTACAATGGAGATGGGGTAACCATTTTCTGGGTTGCTGTACTTTTATGATGAACATAATCTTGAGACACAAAATAAATAATTAATGTTGAATTTCTAATCCATTTTCTTTTATCTATATACAAGGCGTTATTTTAACCTGTTGTGGTTGCAGTTTGGGAATACTAAAATGGGCTTTCTGTGATAAGTTTAAAGCAGAATAATTCATAACAAACTTCTTTCTCTTATTCTCTCTCTCTCTTTCATTCTCTCTTTCTGTCTCTTTCTCTCACAGAAGATGGGTCCTTTCATTTATATTTCTATGATTTTTTTATTTGGTCTTATACTTCTAATGTCAGGGATATTATACCCATGCAACAAATAATATCTGAAAAGCAAAATAAGGACCTACTGGGGCATAGGACCAAAAAAGAATGCTGTGGATAGATTCTGCTTTTGGAATTAGGGATCTTAACTCCTTTCCAAAGCATATAGGCTTTAAAAACTTCTTACTATTTTTGACAATCAACTTGAGGATTTGAAACAATGTAACCCCCAGCTGAATTGTATTGTTCAATGGTCCATCCAATTGTTTCACATGTTTTCCGTTTTTTCTCCTTAAATTCCTTGTCCTAGTTGGACTTTTAAAGTTAAAGCAATCATCTCTCTATGGCTCTAGTTTCCCTGTATAACTAAAAATTTAGCCAGGCTAAATTTTTCACCCATTCAATCAGGACAGCCACTAATTAAAAGCTTTTTAATAAACCCCAGAACTGAGGGGTTTTTTTGTTGTAACTTTTTTTAACATGTAACATTTAACATTTAATGTGTAAACAAAAGTAAGCTGGAACAGAAGCTCAGAATGTAAGAGCCAATGATAGAAGTTTCAAAAATAGTAAATAACAGAGATGAAGATGAGGGCTCTCAGCAGGGAAAACTGTTGTCAGAATACCAAGCAAAATCAAGCAAAGTGAAATGAGTAGTATGTTTGCAGGGCGTGTCAGGCCAAGTCAAGGTACAGGGTTAAGTGAAGTGATGCTTATGGGAGAGCAGGTGCTAAGATGCTGTTGTTTGCATAACAGTTTGGCACATAGGAAGCTTTTTAAGCAACCTACCACACTGTTCTTTTTTCTACCACCATGAAGCTGGGCTAGTGAGTGCCATCTTATTGACCACATGTTACTAAAGCAACACTTTGACATTATACAGTTTAAATGTTTTCACAGATGTTATATCATTTTGGTCCCCACATCAACACTGTAAGGTAGTGGGACCCATATTACTAATCATATTTATGAAAAAACAAAGAAACTGAGACTTGAAGAATTTAGGTGACTTGTCCAAGCTAAGCTAGGAAGTAGCTGATTCAGGACTCAAATTGAAATCATCTGAATCTTTGGTCACTGTCTTTTCTGCTGAACCACAATCCCTTTCTAATTAAAAAGTCTTTTAAGAACTAAAGAAAATTGGTTTTTAAGACAAAAATCCATCTCTAAACATTGATTCTGGAAGAAGCATGATGTATTAAGCATGAGAATAATTCCTGTGCCAATGAATATGATGGCCAGATAGTCCCATATTTCAATTATTTATATCTGACTTTTTGACATGGTTTTATTGCAGAAAATTTCCAAACATCTTCTATTCAAGGATGATTTTTTTAATGGAAACTTGAATAAAATCCTGTCAGCATTTAAATTGTTGTAGGAATTAAAATATTTCTAAGAAAACATTTGTACTTTTGCTAAAGGAAAATGGAGTTTTAAACTTCTTTCTTGAAGAGATTGTGCCTCTCTCTAAAGAAGAGTCAAGACAAAATTTCTAGTAAAATGAAGAGCATTTTCTGTGGCCAGGTCCAGCATGCACACAATGAAGTGCTTTCTATACGTCTTGTGGGGGTTCCTCAATTAAAGTTTCATTAATCATAACAGTGATGTTTGAAAAAAAGATACATCTCATTAGAGGTGGCCCAAGAAACATTTCGTTCATCCAAGTATAAATGAAATGTTAACACTGAATCATGCAAAAAATAATGAGCAAGAATAATTTCTCTTACAGGGAGTTAAGAAAACCACATCCAGGATCTGTGTCTAAAAAAAAAATGACCAACTACACTCTGTAACATCTTCTCTAGTACTAATAATGTTTAATAATTTTCATTATAAAATTCTAGAGTAAATAAACTTAATTCTATAAAATTTAGCAAACTATTGTAACAAGGAGGTAATTCTCACTAAAAATTTCTCCAGTAATTTTTATAAAAATTATATCGAAAAGATTTTTAAAATCTTAAAGAGTAAATGAAAGTAGATTTGAAAATATTAGAGTTTTGATAGGGCAAAGGTATAAAAATGACCAGAGTCTAGGTAACAAAAAGTGCCCACCCTATTTTAGCTCCAATAAAATAAGTGACATAGCTCCAGGCACGAGGCATGGTTTTGCTGTTACTAAATAGAAATGGTGTGACTCAACAAGAGACCCAGCTCACTCATGACTGCCAGGAAGAAGGGCTCATGTAGATGAATGATCTCACAGCCAATGCAATCATTTTCACTAGATGACCCCAACATCTAGCCTATAGTTAAGAACCATAAACAAATTAACACCTCTGATTATCTCAGCATACATTATTATCCAGCCCTGTTTATCTTGGAGAGCTCCCTAGGACAGGCTTACTTACATTAGTAAAGGTTAAAGTTCTGTGGATACTCCACTGTGAGTGTCCCGAGGTGTATTTATCTGTATGCTAGAGTGGGTCCTGAGTTGCATCTTGAGAATATTTTGGTGCTGAACACTGGTATCTTGGTTTTCCTCCACAGGGAAGTGGAGAAGACTTCGCCTTGAGGTGTTTTTGCTGGGGGGTTGTCAACAGTCCTGCGAGGATGTTGGCCAGACCCAGCGCAGCTGATTGTTACAGCATGTGGGTCTGCCCTGTCACTAACGGGGAGGATAGCTGCGCTGCAGATGCTCGCATGGGGTAAAGAATCTCACGTTTACTGTCACACAGTCGGTAAGCAAAGGCTAACCAAGGGAAATGAAGTTTAGGTTGCCTGAAAGATAGTCTAACAAATTCAAGTCAATTTAGAAGCCAATATCACAGACTGCCTTTGTTGACTTATGAAGCTATGTGTCTCACCTGAAAAAAACACCTCTGAACATCAGTGCAGAATTTATTGTGCTAGTTGTTGAGATTGCTACGCCCTACATTTCAGGGCTTCATGGTTACCCAGAGGAAAAATTACTTCCTGATCTCTGTACCGGAAATGGCTTGCTTTCCCCTTCCCCTTAGTAATTTTTTAAAAAATCTCATAAGCATTATGAATTGCATAACTATCTTAACCATCACCCCCATCCCTATACTAGCTCCTAGGAAATCTAGAGTCAAATTTGTATCTCACCTGTAATAAATATACAGAACCTCATGGCAAATATTTTGCTAAATTCTGGCATATATATTCTTATTCTAAATTTTAACATACCCCCAAATTCATCACATACTAATTTATGATTTATTTTATCTCATAATACATATTCTTTCATATTCTTTTTTTTAAAAGTCCTTTTTGCAACAATGCAAAGTACAGATGAACACAGAGCTATCACTATGAAATGCAATTTGCATTTCTCTGTGTGGAGTCTTCAGCTATATGTCTCTAAATATTTTCTCATTGAAACTCTTAATGTAAGATGTAATTTCAATTGTTTTTCTCTTTATGGCATTTACCTTTTATTCCAATAATAATATGATGGTCACTGATATTTTTATTTGTAATGTACTCACTAAAAATTAACTCCTATATTCAGAAATTAATGTATTGATGAGGAGAATATGTAACTTGAAATATTTTTTCTTTGTGTACACTTGTCATGAAGTTTTCTCTCTTTTTGTTACCTATGAACCTCTCCCCACCTTAGGATCTGTGATACAGGTGGAGCTATAAGAATTACAGAATTCAATTCCTAATAAGAACTACAATGCAACTGGCTGAACTAAGTCTGGGTGATATGACTTCAATAACTAGAATGTAGGACAGCCATTCTGACAGGATAGAAGAGGAAACTGGGAGGGCAGCTTCCTTACATACCTCAGTACACTTAGCACAATTCTGGAAATACACTTGACACTCAGTACAAATTTTTAAACTGGTGATTGCACTGAAATTGGGTTATGTACACTAACCAGTTTACATTTTCTAGAAGGTACATAGAAAGCAGTTCTTAGAGTAATTTATTGACATGGACAATATATGGCTCTGAAAAAGTCTTTATATTTCAGGAAATAAGGAAAGAATTTGAATCTTTGCTCAATTTTTTAAATAAAAAGAGAGAGATAGAAATAGGGGTGAGTGGAGTAAAAGAAATCTAAGATCTCTGTATAATTTAGGAAAGGGTAGAAATATTAATTTTAAATTTATTGAAGTCAAATATAGGTATTAAAATTTAATGTTATTCAACAAAAAATTGAAATACAATATTTAACTTCTAAACCTGTAGAGGGGAAAAAAAGCAGAGTAGTGAAAAAATGCAGAAAACGAAAAGGTGGGAAAAGAAGAAAAAAAAGCAGCAAAGGAAAAGTCTGTTAGAGGACAAATTAAGAATGTACACATAGGCACAAATAAATCATTAATGAAAACAAATGTAAATAGACTAAACTCAGTTATTAGACAGAAATCATCAATTAGACAAAAATAACAAAATCCAGATATCCGTTTACCAAAAAAATTATGTAAAACTCAAGCACATAGAGAGGTTGATCTAGAAAAAATAATTCTATGCTTTGTTTGGAATCAGAAAAGAACCCAAATAACCAAAGCAATCCTAAGCAAAAAGAAGAAATCTAGACGTATCACTTTAATAGACTTCAAACTATACTACAAGTTTATAGTAACCAAAACAGCATGCTATTGTGACAAAAAGAGAGACGTAGACTAATAGAACAGAATAGAGAACCCAGATATACAAGCATCCACTTATAGACAACTGATCTTCAACAAAGCAGACAACAATGCATGCTGAGGAAATGAAGCCCTATTCAATAAATGGTGCTGGGAAAACTGAATAGCCACATGCAGACGAAAGAAACAGGAACCCTATCTCTCACCACTCACAAAAATTAATCAAGATGAATAAAAGACTTAAATATAAGGCATGAAACCATAAGAATTCTAGAGGAAAATGTAGGCAAAACTCTTCTAGATATTGGCCTAGGCAAAGAATTTATGACTGAGACCCCAGTGGCAATCACAACAACAATAAAAATAGATAAATGGGATTTGATTAAACTAAAAATCTTCTGCACAGCTAAGAAAATAATCAACAGAGCAAATAGACAATCTATAGAATGGGAGAAAATATTTGGAAGTTATACATCTGATAAAAAGCTAATATCCAGAACAAAGAACTCAACCAAATAAGCACGAAAAACAAACAACCCCATTAAAAAGTGGGCAAAAGACATGAACAGAAGCTTTTCAAAAGAAGATAGACTAATGGCCAATAAACATATGAAAAAGTGCTCAGCATCACTAATCATCAGGGAAATGCAAATTAAAACAAAAATGAGATTTCACCTTACCCGTTAGAATAGCTTTTACTAAAATGTCTAAAAACAACTGATGTTGGCGTGGATGCAGAGAAAAAGGAACACTGGTATGCTGTTGGTGGGACTGCAAATTAGTACAACCTCTACAGAAAAGAGTATGGAGATTCCTCGAAGAATTAAAAGTAGACCTACCATTCATCCAGCATTCCCACTACTGGGTATCTACCAAAGGAAAAGAAGTCATTTTATCAAAAAGACCCCTGTACTTGAATGTTTATTGCAGCACAATTAATTCACAATTGCGAAGATGTGGAATCAACCCAAGTACCCATCAATTCATGAGTAGATTAACAATGTAGTATATATATACACCATGGAGAACTACTCTGCCATAAAAAGAATGAATTAATGCCTTTTGCAACAATGCGGATGGCACTGAAGACCATTATCCTAAGTGAAGTATCACAAGAATGGGGGGGAAAAATCCACTACATGTACTCACATTAAACTGGAACTAACCAAAGAGCACACATGTGCACAGAGTAATGTAAACCTTAGGGGAAATCAAGCAGAGGGGAGAGGAGAGGAGGGACAAAAACCTACCTAATGGGTACAATGAATACTATTTGGGTGATGGTCATATTAATAGCTGTGAGTCAAGCATTACAAAAGTGATCCAAGAAAACAAAAACATTTGTATCCCCTTAATACTTTGAAATTAAAAAAATTCATCTAGAAGTCCAAGATAAAGTTATGAATGCTAATGAAATAGCAGACCAAGAATAGAAAGAGCTTCATTTTGAAAAACACCATAATGAGTAAGAATTTGATCTTCTCCATTTATTCCTTCTATAGGAATCTTTATTGTAAGTAAAGGAACATTGCAAAAAACTATGAAGTAACCCAGGATTTCAAAAAATTCTCATGAAGAATGCCCATAAATATCCTCCTAAAGAAGTATTTCTTCCGGGTATGGCTCATGCCTGTAATCTCAGCACTTTGGGAGGCCAAGGTGGGAGGATCACTTGAGGCCAGGAGTTTGAGACCAGCCTGGACAACATAGTAAGACTCAGTATCTACAAAAAATTAAAAACTTAGCCAGACGTGGTAGTATGTACCTGTAGTCCCAGCTACTCAGGAGACTGAGACAGGAGAATAGCTTGAAATCCAGGAGTTTGAGGCTGCAGTGAGATATGATCATATCACTGCTCTATATACTGAACAACAGAGCGAGATCCTATCTCTAGAAAACACAAATAAAAAACAAGTCTTTCTGAATTCCATATTTCTGATAAAAAATTATTATTATTTCCTCTTCTCATTTGTGGAAAATTAAGCCACAGATTAAGAAGATAAGAACTTTCAAAGTATAATGAAATGGTATATGTTATAATTTTAAAAAAAATCCAAAATTAGTAATAGAAAGGTAAATGAAAAAAAATGGACTAGACTAGAACTATATGAGGCAACATAGATAAATCTCAAAAGTATGATTTTAAGAGAAGAAAGCAAGATGTGTAATGTTATATACTAAGTGAAATAAAATTTAAAAATGTAATATAATACTACATATGATCTATAGATGCCTACAAATTTAGTAATAATTTAGAAATGTGCATGAGAATGACAAATACCACCTTTGGGATCATGATGCCTCCAGTGAGGAAGGAAGGGAATGAAATATTGTAAGGCTTCCTAGGAGGATTCAGTGGTATCATTACTATATATCTTCAAGACTGGAGAAAATTGGCAATGGGCACACCTGTGTGTGACCATTTTATTTATTTATTTAATGTGTTCTTTATACATTTTATGAGTTTAAATATTTCACAATAAAATTTTTTTTTTATGTTGGTGTTTATCCTTACAGGTTTTTTCTTTCTACACATTACATTCTAAATATAATACATTTAGGATATTCTATAAAAAATACATGAAAATGAGATTCCCACTATATTCATTAATTTTAGAAAATAAGTACTTCCCCTAACAATATTTCCTGAACATCCTTTCCACATCAATAAATATACTTCTACCACGTCATTTATAAAACCTTTGATAATGTGCTCACAAATCGCTTCCTCGGACACGTTCTTGAATTTGTCCATGGGTGTACAGACAAGGTACCTGTGCAGTGGAAAGTATTTTGGGCTTAAAGGAAATGAAGATGACTACTAAAAAAATCAGTTTAAAAACTTCAGCCCAGCATACTCGAGAATTAAGCGAGAAAGCTCGCTGATAAGAAATCCAAAACAGCAAATAAATTCAATGCAGTCTAAAGGATCCTAAAATGTTACAAAGGAAAATATAATGACTGCATGCAGAATACAATATAATTCAAAACAAAATACCACAAAATAAATAAGTTGGATAAGATTATTAGCTAAGCATATAAGGAATAAAGGGAATTTCAGATAAAGCTAGGCAAAATTGTGGAGCGTGCTCAGGTAAACATTTTACCAAGCGTAAATGAAGAGCAAAAGGGAAATAGAGCCCCCTTACTAAATAAGGAAACTCTCAAGATTCTCAAAAACGAAAGAAATATTTCAAAATTTTGCATGAGGAAGTCTGACAACAAATTTGTGGGGAGGCACACTGCTACCTTGGAACAGAGAAATAATTCCAAACCCAAGTATTCCAGTGTCGTTAATGTGATACGGTCCCTAATTATGCTGGCTCCAGTAATTACCTCACCACTAACCATCATGGCTGAGAAATCACGAAAGGCTAAAAAGTTGAACCATAGCAAATCGAAGGTTCAACACTCAGCAATTTGTCGTTTTGTTGCCTTCATTCTGAAACGGTAGAACCAGTGATCATTTTCCACGAAACAACAGTGCGTATTTCCAACTTTGTTTAAAATAACATTCTTCAGCACTCTTTATTACACAACTGTTTCAGACAATGAATCCTATAAGAAGACGTCCTACAACAAAGAGAAAAGCAGCGAGAACTAAAATAATATTTTGCTGATTTTTTTGAAAAAAGAATAGGTAAGCACAGATATTATGAATTAATGGTTTTCGGATGCTTGTTTTATTATACATTCTTTGACTTCACTGGCATTTATATGCTGCCATAAAATTATTATTATCATCTGAGCTCGGAATAGAGAGGATGCAGGTGGGGCAATAGCTACTTGAGAAACAAGAATGAGTAACCGACATTCTCACATCATTTAAAACAAATCCTGCCACCCACTGCCTACAACTCCCTTCCTGCACCATGTGTTGCTAGTTTGGGACTATAAATGTGACAAGCATAAAGTGAAATGTCAGCCAAATACTACTGGAGTGGGGGAAACCACAATGCATAATGTATCAAGGATTTAGAAATTAATTTTGTGCTTTTTAAAAAGAGGGATGAAATTTTAAAGGGGGATAATTATTCTTTTCATAGTTGAAGTTAAAACTTAATATTCATTTTACAGCTAACATTACTAAAAGCTTTTGGGACTCTTTTATGGAAAAGGTATTGTAAAAGGAAGGGCTAAGGCACTTGAGTTCTTTATTGTTACATATTCTTCAAATTACAGGTAAGTAAACATGCAGTTTTTTTTGTTAAAAATTCATTATAACTAATGTACTACTCAAAGTCATTTCAAAGGGCAATGTGAAAGGAAGACAAAACATTTTTTTTTTTTTAGGAGAATATGAGAGTACAAACATTTTGGTTACATTTTATATCTTTGCCTCTCCCTAGCAAGGGTTAGAGGTATGCCCCTCCCCTCCACAGACAAAACTTTTTAAAGCCATAGAAAGTGAATTCCTCATTACTTTCAGTGGAGACGCTTGATTCATTTAACCAAAGAGTGAGTAACACCATCTCTGACCTCAAGTGATGTCTGGCAACGGGCAACACTACATCTTGGAGGCTAATATGGGACTGTGGATAAATGATAAAGCCAGAGGCCCAGGAACTGTCCAAGAAATGTAGACAAAGGGTCAATTGTGAGGAAGGATTTAGGTGGAAAAGTTGGTGAGTCATATTTTCTATGTTAGGTAAAAGAGAAGAATAGCCCAGACTCTCCACAGTAACATCGTTTAAAGGCCCCTGCCCATCCCAAGTTTGCCTGTAATCTGTCCCCATTTGACTGTGTGCTCTGGGAGCGCAGGAAGGGCCGTATTTATGGTCTGTATCCCCAGGGAGTGGGCACCACAGGAGGAGTTCAATGAATGTTTATTACCAAGTGAACAAAAATAACTGGGAGACAAAGGCTCAAAACATAGATAGAAGATATGCGTAGAGGTGGTTCTCTGCAAGATATTTACAAGGCATATAGGAAGAGAAAGGGGCATGGTAGAAAGACGAGGGAACCGTAATGTGATCTGGGAGACGTGTAAGTAGACTCAGAAGAACTCAGTAAGCACAACAATGGGAGGGGAAGATTTCAAGAATAAAGAAGTGGTCAATAGTGACAAATGGAGCAGAAATGTCAAGGAGAGGGAGCACTGAGAAAAGTAATCCTGTTGGGTTGGACCAGAGACCCAAGTACAGGTCAGAGCTTGGCAAGCGTGCTTGTAATATTACGGAAAGCGAACAAATGAAATATGCATGTCACAGTGGTGGAGGCCACTCATTCCCAGTGGTGATGCGGGTGTTTGGGGGTTCAGTGCTCTTCATATAAGACTTCCTGGGAGCTGTGAAAGAGACATGAGGGCAGTGAAGAAGGAAGGAGCTATTTGCTGAGTGTCATCTACCATCACGCGACCACGAGCAGCGAGCAGTGGTTATCAGCATCACCTGGCAGCTTGTTAGAAATGCCAAATTTGGGGTGTGATCTAGAGATCCAGACCTACTGAATCAGAATCTGCATTTAGCCAGGTCCCAGGTGATCCATACACACAGTAAAGTTTGAGGAGCGCTGTTTTCAATTTACATGAAAAGATATTCAAAAGTCCAGGAACATAACTTTATTTCTCCACACCTGAACTCAGCCTTATCACAGGCCTTCAAGTTCCCTCTGGATTGAACAAAAACTACTACTTTACATTTGTCACTGCCAGGTAGGGCAGTGTCTTTCAGTTTAAAGCAGTCTTGCTGTGGCAAATATTTGATTAATTCAGGATCTAACCATAGTCAAATGGGACCGTCAACCACGACACGACAGTCCCATCATCTCGGAAGCCTCACATCTGTTATTTATTGCTCAGTTACAAACGACCCTGAAATGCAGTGGCTTAAAATAACTGTCACTTTTAAAATTGTTCTGATGATTCCCTGGGTCAGGTGGGCAGTTTTGGTCTGGGCTAGCTTGGCTGATCTCTATGGCCAGCTGATGACTCCATTATCGGAAAAATATTTCTCTGTCCTGGCCCTACTTCTTCCAAACGAAAGAATTTCAAGGCCTTAAACATGTACTCAAAGAAAAAAAAGTCTTTGTCCTTGGGTGGCTGTGTCCTTTCTTTACCACTCTCTCCACAGCCAAAATTGGTGTCCACAGAAAACTGCCTGAAGAACTAAGGAAAGACAAAAGATACAAGAAAGTATAGGCGATCCCACTGCATTTGTAACTTCAATTGCCTTATTTAATAACTCTCTTTCCCCACAAAATTCTACAGCTCTATAATAGAGGATTAACAGACTAGGAAAGACAATTTCAATTGTACAATACAATTTCAATTGTACAATTTCCTGTACAAGGAAGAGCATGCTACCTGCATTTAAGTAATTCCCAAAGGGATAGTTTGTACATGGCGGGGCCAGAATTGGAACCTAGTCTAGCCTGTCCCTTTCTACTGCATTTAAGGAAATGTCTGAGGGTGGAACATAATGGTTATTATTTCGTATTTATCCTCAGCTATGTTCTATTTCTTGATGTTCTGTTTCAGTGCATTCCTACTATAGTTTTCATGCACTCCCTCTGTACATTTGCCATCCGGCAGCCTTTTTGGAAATCCATTCTATAAAGAGGACTGGCAGTCTTGCAGAGCTGTGTTATAATGAGCATTGTTCATCATAACTTAGAGTTTTGATACTGGGGATCTCTTTGCACTAGGTGTTCAGCAGGGCTGAGGGGCAATTTCAAGGAAATCACAAGAAGTACGCTGTGATGTTGTTCATAATCCAGTCTCACACATATTCAGGATATATCCTGAAGCCCTGGTCTCCTTCCTGCCATTAACATATCCCTAAACAGGCTCTGGATTTTATGGCCCCGTTGTTTCTTTGGAGATACTGATATTTCTTTCCTCGCTGTACTGTAAGATTCCATGCGCCTGTTGGGGTTCTCCAAAACAAACATTCCTCCCACTCTTCCCAACCTAAAGCAGTTTTCTCGCTATTAAAAAAAAAAGAAAAAAGTCATCTCACCACAGTTGAAAGGCAAAGTGGCTAAATTTAGACATGCATTTTGGAGTCATCTCTCCTGCCAGGATGTTGGCAAAATTTATATTTTCAAACAATTCTGAATTAGAAAGTCACATGTGGTAAGACTGTGAGATGTGGCAGTATGCTCGGCAATGGGTAACATGACCATTGTTCACAACACAAAGACATGTTCTTCACCAACATCTTAAGGACTTAACGTGTCTCTGAACTTGAGCCGCTCGTGTATTTGCCAGGCTAGAAAACACATACATAATCGAGGCAAGTTTCTCGTTTTGAAAGCCAATCGTTTTCCAAGGCACTGTACAAGGAAGAGCATGCTACCTGCCACCTGTCAAAATTCCCTAGTGGCAGGCTGATCTGCACAATCATTGCACAAATCCAGTTTAGCACCCTTGTGTGCCAGCAGTCATTGTTAAAGCAGAAGCCCTCAGGAAGGAGCCAAGATATAGTACAGGAAAAATATTTCATTGAGCTATCTAGAAACACTATTTTACAAGCTATGGAAAGGAAAAAGGAAACATCTAAAACCACTATGCTTTAAATAAAAGGTGCAAACATCGATGTTTTTCTTTCATCCTTTGGCTGTCTTTAAAATGATCCTTGCTGATTATGGTGAATCATTCAGCATGAGAATGTGAAGAGGGTCAAAGTCCAATTCTCCCTCTCCTGCTCCATGTAAGCTTTCAGTGATACACAGTTTTTTTTTAAATGGGCTCAGTTTTCTTTCTCTGCCTCTTTACAAAGCCAACGACATCATGACCCTTCATCAAGTGCAAATTCCAGATTTCTGCATACATTTCTTTAAAGGAAACTTCTCATTCTCTGGGAAAGAGAAGAAAGTTCTTTCTTATCCAGGTGAGGGCTTCTGCTCTATTCTCCCAATGTCAACAAGAAATGTGGGATTTCACCACCCTGGGAGACAGAATATGGTGGAGGAGTCAGACGTCCTGGACGTAAGGCCCTGCTCTAACTAGTCATGGGAACTTGGGCAAGAACCTTAACTTTTCCAAGCCTCAGCTTCATCATTTACCAAATAGGACTAATATCTGTCTCTGGAGTTTCTCAAAAAACTAAAGAGAAAATGTCCAAACAGTACCTGGCACAAAGTAGCCACTCAATAAAAGGTAGCCATCATTAATAACACTATTATACCTTAAGAAAACCAGACACAAAGAGTTATTAATTTTTGACAGCAGGAACAAAATCAATCTTAAAACGTGAGGGAAAAGATGAATGAAAAGAACAATTTATCTATTAGCCTAAATCCCCTATCATTTTCACATGTTAAAGCCACTCATAAAGAAGAAAACCTAATTTGTCTTGGGTCGGCAGGTAGCCTGACCTAGAAAGAGTTTAAAGAGCCACTTGAAAGAGCTCAATGTAAGTTTCATTATTTAAGTCAAACATCTGAACATTATCATTTCACCCCAAATTATTTCCACCCACTCAAGTGCATTCCACTTGCATGATTTCAGTCAAAATGAGAACAGAACAGCCTAGAGAAAACCAAATGAATATTCAAATACGCTAGCACACCTTGGGGGACAAAGGAGGTGGACTAGAGGAGCCACATGCTGCCCACATGGGTTTTCCATCAAGTCCAGTCGGGGTGTCTGCAGCTCTTTCAGAATGAAGGGTTCTCCTTGGTGGAAAAGATCAGTTCCTCTCACTGCATGTTGTAACAGCTCATGCTGCATTTGTTTGTGGCATGTTTCACCTGAAGGACTGTGGTAACGAGGAAAATGGAATGGAAAGAAATGGAGGTGAATTCAGCCTTAATGAGAAAAACATGAAAACATGAGAATTCTATTTTTTCAAAAATGAAGCTCTAATATATAAAATGTGAACTCTCCAGATTGATCAAGTCATTTGGAAGCTTATTCATGAAAATGTGCACTTTCTTCCTTCCCCAAGTTTTTCATTAAACTGCTCTTTGCCTCATGTGTAAGTAGCAACTTTTTATGTTCTTTTCCCAGATGGGATGACCAGAAGAGTAAAGTCAACAAGTAAAAAATTATTTATAACTTAAAAATAACTATTAGGGCTATTGGTGGGGGAAGGGAGGAAAGGAATATGAAACTCAAATTTGCTTTATGGTATTCATTTAAAGTATGTGTATTCCTTAGTTTTTTCATTTTCTTATTTCATTGATATTTTTTATTTCTACCTTTATTTCATAGCTTCTATTCATTTTGTTTCTTCCTCGTTTATTATGCATACTCTATTTCATAAATTTTACATTCATTCTAAAATTTTGAACTTCTCATTTAGCCAATTTCTTTTAACTTTTTTGGTTTTTGTAATCCTTCTTCCCCCATAGTCTTCCTTCTAAATTCTTCTACTAACAAATTTAGATTAAAAAGAAAGCTAAGGGATTGAGCAAGTAGAGGAAAGACTATTGAAATTAATAGTGAGAAATCTTAACACAGTTAAAATAGAGGAAGAAAGAAGAACATAGGAGGAAAGAGAGACAGCAAGGATAAAGAAAAAAATGAGAAAAATGGGAAAGTAGGCAAATAGTCTACAATTTCTTATTTTAACAGCCCCAGGGTACTCCCAAACTTCAGCTATCCCATTCAGTATGTGCTTCATTTCTTTATGCCCATGGGATAGGGAAACAGGAAGGGGGATTTTAATGAAAGCCTCTAATCCCTGAGGGGATGATGGAGTAAAGGAAATGGCCCAAGAACGCAAAACTGGGAAATGCTGCTCATTTCCTCATTGATTCATTCACTTTTACACCTTCTTATAGTAATTGTGCCTTTTCTTTTTTGTTCCATGACAAAGTTTATGTCTTTTCTTGCCTTTATCCACTAGTCATCATTTTTCTATTTCCTTATTCTCCCATCCCTTATGAAGCCAGGTTTTCCCCCTTCTCCTATTCCTAGACTTTCCAGGCAGCCTGCAGATCCTTCAGCAGCCCCATCGGCTTCCTCTACCACACGACACACTGTTGTCCCTTGGCTTCGATTCTCCCATTGTCAAAAGACAAAATTACAACAAATTTAGTTATGGATATAATTGGCTTATATTTGTGATTCATGAATTGGGACAGGCTCCATTCTGCAAAACAGAATGAGAGCTCCCACAGGGCAATGGCAGAACAGTGGGTTCTGTAAGGTGGGGACAAGGAAACAGAACAATGGGCAAAGAAAACTGATTGGTTAACATCAGGTTACTTCAGTTTATTTATTTATTTATTTTTTGGTAAGGGGTCAAGCAGAGGAGACTTCCTGACTACAGGTAGATTGGAATCTCATGTTTTCAGGAAAAACTGGTCTGTTTTGAGATCTATCTGCCTCCTTAAAGTTTCAGTTTGATGATGTGGTATTTAGCATGAGTGACTCCATTTTGGCTTGGTCTGGTCTGTTGGGGCCTAGTGCAGGAGCTCAGTCCAAAACAATGGCCTCCCATAATTTTTGTTTAGCACCATCAAGTCCCTCACCTCAGTGGCTTCCTACCCTCCTCACTCCCAGAAGATGACATGCTCCCCTTCTTCACCAAAAAACCTAGCACTGCTTCAAGTTCTGGACCCCTTCATGAACATCTGCTGTCCTATTTACGGCTTGCTTCTCTCTGGTCTCAGATGATCAAGTGTCCTGCAGCCCAAAGCTAGCTCCTCACGTGGATTCTCAAACCCATTCCTTCCAAGGGTCTCACTCCAACAATCATTTTTACCCCAACTCAGGTCTTCATCCCATCAGTCTTTGCAATGGGAAAAAAACTTACTAACATGGGACTGGTCAGAGGGTGACATGACCAGAGAGGAAGAAGAGGGAAAGGACTTCAAGAAAAAGAGGTGAAGTAAATGCACATAATCAGGAACCAGGGTGTGCAGAGGGAGAGCTAGAAGAGAGAAGGAAGAGGAAGGAAAAGCCTTAGGGGAGGAAAAGGAGGAGGGAGGCTTGTTCCTAAGAGGATGGGGTGTGAGAAATGGGATACTGCCAGGGGAATGATTGGGATCTACGTTAGTATACTGTAAGAGATGTCAGTAAAGACATGTTTTTCTGTTTGGATGTGCTATTTTTAATGTGATACAAAACAAGAAAATTGTCAATGTGTGAGATGTGGCTCCAATAAGGTTATATTGATATCGTCCATCTTTAAAATGAAAATAAAATGAACAAGCAGAATTAAAAAGTCCCCTCAATCCTATATCCCTCTCTGGCATATTGCCAAGATTCTTGAAAGACTTCTTTATTCAAGGTCTCTACTTGCTCACTCTCATTACACTTTTGAAAAGTAACTCAAAATAGCTACCATTTATTGAGTGTTTACTACGTGCCAGACACCTGAGCTTCACATACACTATTTCCTTTAGTCCTCAAATAACAATCCTTGCATTTTAATTTGGTTAAAGACTCATTTCCTAGGTCAAAGGCAGAACTGGAAGCAGTCTCTCCTCAGAACCACCAGATATGAGTAAACAAAAGCAATTTTAATTCCTCCTCCTTTACAGAGAAGAGAAAGGGAAGAAAGTAGGTGCCCTCTCCCAGAGAAGCGTCAATTCAAGCTCTCATCACTGGGCGGGGTGAGGGGGATTCACGGAAGGCAGAGTGCCAGGTTGCTGGCAGGGGTACACACAGTAGACATCAGGGCACTAAGAAACATCTTGTGCTGCGTATGAGACTCACATGGAGGGCTTTGAAAATTCCTGATGCCCAGGCTATACTCAAGTCCAATTAAATCAGAATCTCCTTGAGTAGGACTGGTCATCTAAGATTTTTTAAATTCCCTGGGTGATTCCAAGGGTAGGCAAGGTTGAGAACCACTGACAAAAGAAAAGTCCATGTCAGAGGAAGAGGAACTGGAAAATTCCAAAATGGAATAGAAATCTCCCCAAACAGAAAGTTCCTAGCCCAGTTGCTGTCTATGACAACTGCCCAACACATGATGGCTGCTACTGTCCCTTTTAGGACCTGGAGGTACGGGAGCTGTGGACAGAGGCAGAGAGTACAGGTAGCGAGACATATGTCATGGCCTCACCACCCCCTGTCACTCCTTACTCCTGGTGAAAATCCTAGGAGGAGAATGTCATGAGCTGCAGGAAAGGCCAAAGCAGAGAGGTTTTTACCCTGTTTGTAACTTGACCATCTAGAAGGGGATTGCCTTATGGTACGTCCCTTGTACTAGGCTGGGGCATTTGCAGCCAAGTCTTTGTTGTGGTATGGTTAGGTTGCTGGAATTGTCAGAGGTACCGAGTGTAGATCTCCAAATTCTTCTTTGGTTCTAGTGCCGAAGGAGATAATGGAAGATGCCATCATCATAGAGGACAATAGGACACAAAAATCAGCCTGCAGATTTCTGACCCCTCTACTAACCCCCAAAAGCAGAGCTAAACCAGCCTGCAATCAGATGCCATCAGGAGAAGAAAGAAAAAGGAAGAAAAATCTCTGAAAAAAACCATTATAACCTGAAAGATAACTGGACTATTAATAGGCACTATCTGTCCAGCAGAGTGGTGGGCTTATGCTCAAGATTAAATAATTTCATAAAATGATGCTACATTTTTTTTTTGCATGTTTGTATTCACTTGAATTTCAATGACCTCACAGAAAAGTGGAAAGCTCTTTGGTGAGTGCTCAGCCTAGAATAAATTGTCAATAAATGTCAGCTTGGACAGTTAATTCAGAGGTTATTTAATGACCTAAGGACTAATGATCAAATTTTGGGGACTGAGAAGCTCAACTAAATGTAATTAAATCCTGGGATAGGGTGGGAAGAGACTCTAGAAATAATCCTACTTAAACCTATAATTTTAGAAATTACAGCAGCAAGTTCTAGAAGATAAAGGATTCCCTGAGGATCAGACCCCTCCCGACCAGCAGCTCACTCCCACTGTAGGAGTTATCAACATTACATGCCCAGGACAGGATCTCACTTACAATGTTCCCCCAGCCTAAGCATTGTGAATACGCGAGGAAGTGAGACGGTTCCACAGTTTGCTCCTTTGTCCCATTTTAGTGTTATTTTTACTATGGTTATGGTTTTATTATGATTTGTCCAATATTTCAATCTGGAATCAGGAAGTGGTTGTGTGCACAGAAAGCATATATTTTAGAGAGCCCCACATGTAACCAAACCCTTCAATCCGGTATTGTATCTGCAATAGACGGGAGCAAGCCTTCAATTAAGAGCCAAACCCAAAGACCTTGATGATACAGCTTAGTGATTATGTGTTTTCAGAGCGTTGGTGAATACACATTAAATATAGGAAAATGAGACTTATGAAATTTGAAATCTGGTTGTGTGGTCATGGAAAGGGCCTTGGACTAGGGGTCTTAAGACCTCAGTTCAAGTCCATTACTAAGACCCTGGACCAACCTGTACCCCCTCTTTCTCCTGCAGTTTTTTCTCAGCTATAAAATTTAGATGGTTCCTGCTCTACTTCTCATAAGGTAATCATGGCAATCAGATGAGATATTTACCTTTGTAAACTGCAAAGAGCTATTCATATGTACAATATTATTATTCCAAAAGCCTTTGAGTCATGGCATGCTGTTTATCCTTCTGGTTATTCATTTATCCTTCCCCATGCCTTTTCTCTCCTCCTCCAACCCCTAATGGTAACATTTAATGATGATCCTGCTGGCACAACTCAGTCCTGAGAGCTGCCATTTCTAAGTCAGTTTTCAGGTTATTTTACTATGCCTTCCCCTCTTGTTTTAAGTGCTGTATGGCCGAAAAATCTTACTTTGCTACTTCTAAGCTTCCAGAGTTTGCTCTTTAAATCAGTCATTGGGGAACTGCAGCTGAAGGATTCCTTATCAACTTTCAGGTGGCTTTGCTGTCCAAGCCTATTCTTGTATTAATTAAAAATGCCTGTTGTCAGTAATGTATAGATAATTTTGTGTATCTTAGAATCACCTCGAACCTCATCCCCATTATAGTACCTGATGGTGAGAATGGGTCATGCATGTTCAGAGACCTAACATGAGAGCTGGAGCCAGAGCCCCTGTGGGGAAGGAGCTTTGCTCTATTTATATACCACATCTACCCCTCAAGTTCTGGGTTTCATCAAAACCACATCTGGCTCCAGAGAGAGATTCTAAACTAGAATAAGATTTGTCTCCTCAAATCCTAATGCCCACATTTATTCGTGATTGTGAAGTATATTTTTCAAAATTCAGGACATCATAAAGAAAGTTGATAA
This sequence comes from Lepilemur ruficaudatus, assembly GCA_963574885.1. Classification (NCBI taxonomy): domain Eukaryota; kingdom Metazoa; phylum Chordata; class Mammalia; order Primates; family Lepilemuridae; genus Lepilemur; species Lepilemur ruficaudatus. The sequence continues at coordinate 43,027 of CAUYRT010012582.1, forward strand.
ATTTTATAGTGGCATGTATTTCATGCTTCTAAAACCCTGTTTAATATAACTTTACTATGCTTTTGTGTTTAACAATATATGTTCAAAGAACTATATAAACCTATCACAATAATAAAACTATTATACTTTAGCAAACATATATTTATAAAGCAAATAAAAATACCCAGTAAACCTAAGAGTAACAACTCAGATAATATCAGCTTCCATTGAAAAAGAAAAACCTCCCTCTTGTGTCTAGTGTGTTTTTAAGGTTTGCCAATATATGCAGTTTGCAATGTGATATAAGTTACATATGTACTCCACCCTTATTAAAATACCAACCGTACGAGACAGACATTTGGTGCGTAATCATAAAGTATTTTTCTAATGATGGAATGCATGATAGCTATGCTGAACTTTACATCAAAAAGCAAACCTAAATCAAGATCTTCAAACAAGGCCAGAGTACATAATGCATATACACATACATGGCTCAAAATACAAAGCATCAGAACGTGAATAAAAATTGTATGAGTACTGCAAAACCAAGGACCTTATTCTATCAGAAACATGTACTACTTAAAGCAAGAATTTATTTTTTAAATTTAGATTTGTTGTCACCCAAGTATTGCAAATTAAAAAATAATTGGATGCAAAGGTCACCAAGAATTCCTACAAAAAGCTTTCACTCTCTTAAACAGCGGCTTTCAAGGTAGCATGTTGAACAATAAGAGCAAAAGTCACCATTTATGAAAAATGGCTCTATATAGAATATTTACATCTAAATATTTCCCTCAATTTGTATGCTAATTTTATGATTTGAGATTATCACCTGAGATTAATGTACCTCAATTTCTCTATCTGAAAAAAGCAAGAGTAATATCTTTTGTCTCCGTCTATATCCAATTAGTTAGAAAACTGTGCGTTGCTCATAATTGGAATTGCTGAATTGACTTTGAAAGAGCTGTTCTTTCTTTTCAATAAAGATATTCTACAAACACACCTTATTTATGTATGAAATACACACACACAACCCCAAGGGGGAAATATTGCTTAGATATGTAAGTAATGATAAATGAAATGAAGGCTATAGCAATCTCTGTTACTAACTTTATCAATATGAATATGAACAGCTATCATTTATTGAGCCATTAGCATGCATGAGTCACCCTGCTAAGTGCTTTACATGAATTATGTCATTTATATACTAATCGTATGACATAGATACAATTATTACATCCATTTTACAGATGAGAAAACTAAGGTTTAGTGAGACTAACTTGCCTGAGATCTCAAAAGTAGAGAGTTGTGAGGTAAAGTTGTGAGTTCAACTAAGGCAATCTGATTCAAGAACCTAAGCTGTACCTAGTGAATGAACTTTTCCTAAAACATGAACTCTCTTTTATTAATAAAAAGTACCAAATTTAGCAAGCCCTTCTTCTTTGTAGACTATAATCAACCAGTTTCTATATTACCCTATAACATTACACAGTTCTAGTTATTTCATCATCATATTTAGACATTTTTGCAACTGAAGAACAAAAACTGTGGAGTAGATCTTTGTTTTGGGAATAAACAAATTTAATCAAGAGGCAAGGTATGAGGAACACATACTAGTTTAAAATGTCAGTGAAATCGTACGTTTTGTGCTTTCCTTTCAAAATTGTGGACCAAATAGTAGTACCCTAAGGTCTCAGTAGTAATTATATTTTCATTATTTGATGCCAACAATTTTAATATATATCTGCACTAAATGAATGCACTGAAATTATCATAGCATGGGCTTATACACTGATATTTAATAGAATCAAACATGTTCATCATCCAAAATGATGGGCCTAGCCTCATCACAGAAGGCATCATGTACACAACTATGACTTGTCAATTGAAAAAATTATAAATTAAAAAAGAAGGTAGCATGTGAGCATAAAGAGTGTAGATAAACTTTGGTGGCAGACTATTCTGCACTCCAATCCTGCCTCTGCTACCTAAGAATTGTAAGACACTGGGCAAATCACTTAACCTCTCTCAGTTTCCTCTACATAAAATTTTGATAATAGAATCTGTCTAAATAAAATATACAGAATGGACTGCATGCGCCTCTACAAGGACACACTCTAGTACCACAGCAGTTAGCGCGGGAGTGGGAGGCCACTCCCACCACACCACCTCTAAGAGCATCACTCTGTACAGCAGTGTGCAGTAGCATGTGCTTATGGTGACAGCCTTGTGGTGCCAATAAAAGGTTAACTGATGTTTCATATCTATGAGGCAGAAAAGCACATGATACATGTGCCCACCCCCCGCCCTCCCTGCCGAGCTGTCCACCCATCTGTCACCTGGAATCAAAACCTGGCTCTGACACTAAATGAGTAATTCTGCACCTATGAAAGTTAGTTACTCTCTTTGTGCCTCAGTTCCCATCTTTGTTCAAAATGGGGATAATAATTGTATCTAACTCATAGGGTTATTTTGAGGATTAAGAGTTAATATATGTAAAGTGCTCAGAACAACAGTGGCTGGTACCTTGTAGCTGTTTATTAAATTATTTCTATGATTAATGTTCTAAAATATTATTACTAGAGGCTAAGAAACAGACTCAAAGGTTATGGCTTTCCCAGTTTCACAGCCAGTAAATGACAATCCTAGGGCTTGGACCCAGGCAGATTTTTTTCATGTCAAATTCCATTTCTTTCCATTATATCATGCAATTTCCCTTAAACAAAAAATCTCATTTCTATTATCTAAAAGATTTGCTTACCCAAAATACTTCAATTCTAATAATTATATTAATATGGTCCATTACAAATGAAAAAGCTTGACTTCATACATTCCTAGGGACGACACCTTAGATCTGTTTCAAACAACACTCTATATTTACATGTGTTTTATCCCAATTATTTTATATCAGTTTGGATATTGGTAGAAACCATTAAATGAGCATATTGTTTTGGTAGGTGGAGAAATAAGCATTTTCTAAGTCGAGTAGAATAAATAGAGAGTTAAAGGGGAAAAAATACAACAAAGACAACTTACATGAGGAAGTGTTACTATTTTAATATAATACTTAGTGAACTCTGGGGTGGGGGTGGAAATGTATTTGCCTATAGTTGAATGAGACAAAAAGAATACGAGATAATTCTTTTCATATTTTTTCACTTTAAATTGTTCCTGATTTAAGAGACACCATCCATTTAAATAAACAGAGCTTCTGTTTTGAGAAGAAAATATGATATCACAATTAATATAAATGCTGATTATGAAATACCACCAAGTTCCTGAAGCATTATAATATAAAAACCTGCATGTCTCAGAAATGAGGAAATAGTACATGCTGATACTTCACATATACAGGTAAGTGAGGATTATAGTACATGGGACTAATGAGGAAAGGGAACAGAAATGGCGTTTTAAAAAAAGGCACATGAGGAGCCGAGGGAGCACAGTGATGACTCTGGCCATGTGTGTACAAAGAAGCTGATGGAGGCTCAATTTTTTTCTGCAATGAAAAACTTATGCAAATAGACAAATACAAACAAACACAAAAAAGAAAGACTCTGTAACCCATATAAATTTGAACTGCTTTGTTTTCTTGCTTGGTTGCATTGAAAGAAACTTCGCTCTGGCATCCAAAAATAAATAAAAAGTAGTTTACATTGTTTTAACTATCAAGAAAATGCCAAGGGGAGATTACACAGCAATGCTTTAAATAATCTTTCCCCATTTTCTTTCTCTCAAACTCTTTTTCCTTTTCAACTTTAAGGCCCCCAAACTCTTCCCTCTAACTCAGCCTAGCCTAAATAACTGCTCTTGTTCCTCTTGCCTTTTCCTTTTGATTCCAATTTGTATTTGCTTCTATTGCCATACACCCAAACAATGTATACAGTGGGCATGGATAATCTGAATAATGTTTTTAAAAATGAACACTTGTGTACTTTTGTGCAGCCTCTTAGTCTTCACCAACATAATTTTTCCCTGCACTTAGAGATATCCACCATTCTGAAATTTGTGTTAGTCAATCCTTTGCTTTTTCATAAAATATAGTTTTACTACATTTGAAAGCATCTCCAATGTGCTGTTTTGAACTTGATATTAATGAAAACATGCTTGATATACTTACTTCACTTCTTTCTTTTTTTCCTGAATAATTTTGAGATGTAATCATGTTGATAAGTATATTTATAATTCAGTAATTTTTATGGGCTTTGATGGTAAGTGTTCCATTGAAAAAATATACCACAATTTACATATCTAGCTTACTGTTGATGGAAATTTAGATTGATTACAGTTTGGAGCTATTACGAAAATTGCTGCTATGAATATTTTTGTACATATCTCTAGGAACACATGCCAGAGTCTATCTATGATATATATCTGGGTAATAGAATATGGGCATGTTAACCTGTATGATAATGCTAACATCTGTAGGCTTTGAGGGTCTGTTTATATATTGTTTTTGTTGATCAGACTTTATGAGGGCTTACATGGTGTTAGTGAATTTTGATTGTGAATTTATGTCCTTTGGAGTTCTCTCTCTGGGAATTCTTTAAGATAACAGACTACTACATTGTTTGAGAGAGAATTCGGGTTTGCTTTTTTCAACATGGACCAACGTTAACCTAATTGTCACCTGAGTTTTTATTTGGGGCCCTATACCTGTGTTGTGAGTAGATGTCTTAGAGAGAGTTATTCTATTCAGAGTCAAGGTAAAGATGAAGAAGATAAGATGTTCCTCTGCCAGGTCTTTTTTCCCACTGAAGGTACTGCTATTTGGGTGGGTAGGGATTCCCCAGCTTTATGAAGGAGTTTCCACTCTGACTTCCTGCTCATCTTTGCCTCTTAGGCTTTGTCCCTTGTGCCAGTAATATATAACACCACGAGGACTTGGCAGATGGCTCCAGGCCATGCTTTTCTTCCTGGATTCACACTTTCTTATTTTTGCCTCTAAGAATTTATTCTAATTTCCAGGTTTGACATGCATTAGAAATGTGATATTAGCATTTTATTTAGTATCTTCAGGTGTTCGGTATCTAGAAGGTTTAGATACAGAACACATCTAAACCCCTCTAGGGATGTGCTAGAAACCACTTCCCTCATTCTATTTCCAATGGTCTTAATTCTGCTTCTCCTTTGTATATGGCCTCCAGAAGTCACCCCTTTATTCTTTTTCTTGCTTTTTTCAATCCTTCACCTCTCCCTTCTTTAATTTTTCTCTCTGACTTGCTCTTGAACCAAAGCAAAGAACTATTACTTGAGGGTGTAACACGTTAGAAAGGAGGGATTATCAGTTCTGATGTTCCCCTTCCTTAATCATTAGTCGGACTGACCTACTATGTATTACCTTACCTATATCACAGACTCACCAAAGTATTAATACCATAGCAAGATTTTAAAGATCTCCTATAATACCTGCAGTTGTATGCCAACTTCTATCTTAAATGGTTCACAAACATTCCTCACTAAAAATGTAAGAAATTATCTATTCCTATTTTAAGAATGAACAAACCAAGCCACAAAAAGTTAAGTAATTTAACTTAAGTTCATACAGCTTAGAAGAGGCAAAGCCAAAACTGAACATTAATCTGCCTTCTAAGTCTAAGTTCTTTCCATGCTGCTTCCCAAAGAATTAATTAAATCCTGTATATGTGGGTCAGTTTATAACAGGCAAATAAGAAATTGGATTGCCTACACAACTGAGTTTATGATCGTTTACTTAGGAGAGAGCTCAGAAGAATCACATTAGCTATCGCCAACAATTTGTGGCAGGATGCCTGATGGGTGAGTTGGTGGGAGAAGCATGGGTCCCTCAGTCAGCACTTCATCTATTCTAGACAGAAAGGTGCTAACTTTCCTGGGGAAGGAGGTGGCTAGAGCTCCCACTCAACCAAACACCTTGGGATATTTTTGGTCCCATCATCGGTTGCTATGTCTCACCTATCACTTTTAGGTGTGAAACTGAAGAAAGGAAGTTCTGCTATCTATTTATGGCCCCTTGGCTAGCTTGAGTCCTTTTGTTCTTAATTAGAAAGACAATCTGTTTAATATCCAAGCCAGGGTTTCTTGGAATAAGAGTTGAAATGTCAACATTATGCTTATCTGGGTTATTTTCCTTTGGCTACTTGCTTGGAATTCTTCGTTATATTATAGAAATCAACAGTTTGTTGGTTTCCATTACTTAAGTTTCAACTACTGATAATAAAACAACCAAGGGGCTATTTTAGGTTATGTCTAGCTACAACAAACTCTAATCTCAGTATTTTGGTTAATTTAGATACTGATACAAGACTCATTAGGAGAAGGAAATACCGATCGACTAGCCCACTCCCAGGCTGGCTTTCCCTTCCTACCCAAACCTAACTAATGAATGACACAGCCTAATCTCTGATGATAGATTATGATTATATAACATGTTCAGGAATCTAATCATTTCATCTTATACACAGTGACCTGCCAGCAAAATGCCAACTCCTTAAGAATTAGAACACAAAGCAACGAACATTTTGCTGTTCAGCATACTTCCTTCCAAATAATTAAAATAAATCCAAGGTGAATATATGGGATGCAAGAAGAGTTGACCATGGAAAGAAAAAGTTAATTGCTAAAATTTTAATTTCCTGAGTTGGCCTATGTTCAATCAAACAATTATTCTGCATTACTACAATATTAGAAATATTTGAGATTTCTGTAGATTCATAATGTATTTGTTCCAACATATTAGGCACCTCATCAGGTCTGAGGGTTTTTTTCCAACTACCTTCTAAACTGATTTTGCATCCTTCAATATGTTCCAGTGTTAGGTGAGTAAAAAATGTTCATGGATCTTAACTCATCTGTGCCAACTGTAGCTAGGAGAGAATCTATATGCCCATTGGTGTTGGAATTGTCATCTTTTGTTCGAAAGAAGACTGTAAACGTGAGGACTTTCAAATGGTGAGCACAGTTTATATCCAGCACCCACATATTCCTAGACTCTTTGTGATTGACAATACTTCTACTCCATCCGTTTCCATATGTAACACAACCTTTACCTAAGAGAATTGCTCCCTCTAGGCACAAGAAGTATTTTATGTTCCCTTTCAATCCCAAAAAGAGGGACTCTCCTAAGCAGGGATTGGAAATTGTGCCAAATTGCACATAATTGTGCATGATGAATTTGTAACACAGGCTAAAACTTGCTGGAAACTCAGCTGAGACCACCAAATTCATTTAGCTGGGTTTGGTTGGAGGCCAACCCTTTATTCACTAAGCTACAAAGTCTCTGGAGATTTTATTTGCTCACAAAGAATATCTGAATCCAGCACTAGAATCTTTCTCTGCACGAAAACCAAATCAGTGTGATGTTGCTTCTCATAGTTATGTTCCTTCAAGTACTCTAGGGTATTAAAAGTTGGTAAAAAGAAGTAGATTTGGAATATAACACAAACAACTCTGGATGCTAAAAAATTAAATTTCCCTTATTGTTTGTTTTAAGGGGCCACACATCATGAAGTTCAAAGTCACTTAAATGGAAGAACCTACAATTTCCCCCCAAAACCCTGCACAAAGATACTTATCAAAAAACAACTAATTTGAAAAGGAATCATGTAAATATTAGATGTAATGTTCAGTGATGAAACTGTTGATGAAAATTGAGAATACACCAAGTAAAACACACTAAAAGGAAATACACCAACATTTTAATAGTGGTTATTTTGAGAGTGGAATGATTATAGACAATTTCTCTGTTCTTTTCTCTATTTTCCAAATTTTCTATAATGTGACTTTAATACTTTTTATAATAGAAAAATACACTTATTGGAAAAGAACTCTAGATACTTTACAGATGGTTTTGTTTCTTCTCATGCCATTCACATACTGCTGTAAAATGTAAACCTGTCGACAGTGTGACTCATGTAGGCACCCACATTCAGGGGAAAACAATACCATCTTGTATTTCATAAAACTCCTGCATTCCAAAGGACTCAAAACATATTTAACAAGCTCCATTTCATGATTCCAATCACCATTTTTTGTGAGATATTTTTCTTACCAATTATAAACGCTGGAGATGTACTCAGATTAAAATTTATTTATTTATTTGGTGGTGTAGAAAGCAGGATATGAGACATTTAAAAAGAGATAATTCTTTTCTGTTCCTTTTCCTAAGGGAAAGTGAAAAGTGTAGGATTATGCTCAAGACTACCTCGTGGTGGAACATAGGAAGGGACACCCTTCTCTTGCCACTCAAATTCACGGATTAATTGGTGGGCATTGGTGTGATTTTTCATCTTAGACGTTGGAATTTTCAAAACATATTCATAAAGTGTAGTATTTCTTAATAGGAGTGCTGTTGGCATTTTGGATTGGACAGTTCTTTGTTGTGTGGGACTGTCCCACATTGCAGGGTGTTGAGCATCCCTTCCCACACCCTAAATTAACCAGCAACACCTTCACCTCAGTCACCGGGAAAACAAAAATCTTTCCCCTCATTTACGGTTGCCTCCCTTTGGTCATTGATAATATAGGATATTTCACCTATTTAGCCTCAAGCATGACGTAGTGGTAGTACTGTTTGTTTCATCTTAAGAAGGCACTGAAGCCCAGAGAGTTACAAGCCTTGCCCAGCATCTCACCCTAGCAAATGACAGAACCAGACCTGGAACCCAGGTTTCTGACTTCCTACAACCCAGTGCACTGAAACAATGACAGAACTCTTAGTTTCTTATTCCTTCAACATGCTTTTGTGTAGCTCCTAGATCGTATGTCTTCAAGTTACTACTGCTTCATCTTTGCTTTCAATTCAATTCAGCTCAGTCTGGAGCTAAAGTGAACGAGTGAGATAAGCAGAGAGAGGCAGCTGCTTGGGGATGAGGGGAGGGGAGAGAGCAAATCCCAGGAAAGCTGCAACAGACATACCAGCCTTCCGTGGATGGGGAGGACCTAGAAAACCACACCTGGCTTCCCCTCACTGTGAAACCACCAGTAATACAAGTCACTATATACTGAGCACTAATCAAGTGGTAAATACTTTGCTAGATGCTTTAATCTCTAACCCTCACCTTAACTCTGGAGGATTCACATTATTATTATTGTTGCTATAGAGCTAAGGAAACTGAGGCTCAGAGAGGTTAAGTAACTTTTTCAAGGCTACTTAACAAGATTTGAGGCAGGGTGTGGTGGCTCACATCTGCAATTCTAGCACTCTGGGAGGCTGAGGTGGGAGGATCGCTTGAGGTCAGGAGTTCGAGACCAGCCTGAGCAAGAGGAAGACCCTGTTTTTGCTAAAAATAGAAAAATTAGCTGGGCCTCGTGGCATGTGCCTGTAGTCCCAGCTACTCAGGAGGCTGAGGCAAGAGGATCGCTTGAGCCCAGGAATTTTAGGTTGCAGTGATGACACCACTGCAGTCTATCTGGGGTGACAGAGTGAGACTCTGTCTTGGGGAAAAAAAAATAACAACAACAAAAAGCCCCCACAATACTTGAGCCCAAGTGGGTCAAATGTCAAAGCAGGGTGTGTGTGGGAGGGGGCATTAACCCTGCTGGGTGGAGACTTTCGGTATAATGCCAAAGCTTTAGTAAGGAACACCCTTAGAATGGTTATAAATATCTCAATCATCCTTAATACGTATCACACATGATCAAAATGGCTGAAAGCTTACAAAAGATGGAAAAAGACCTGAAAACACAATTGTGGTGTAGAAAAAAGCAAGGCATGCAGTCACCTCCCTAATGAGAAGCTATGAACACCGGCAAGGATCCGGATTCAAATATCTTTCTGGTGAGTAAAAACCACCGTTAGTAACCATCTTCTGTGTCAAGCATCGTCCTCAATCTTTGTCCTCCTCTGATGCAGAACTATTTCTGGGAAAAGAAGCACATTATTAAACCGTAAGTCACTGGTGAATGATCTAATCGTGTAACTTTTCCCAGAGACAATGGGTGCCAAAAATATTTAGGACAGCATCAGATTCTAGGTGCAAAGGAGTGGAAACGGTGGGAGCTGAAGGGATCAGAAAGGGCCCAGATGGAGAGCGAGGGCTATCCTCACATACAAAACTCCCAGGCCCAACTCTAATTTTGTACTAAAAAAGTCACTTCTGCTCGGCGCGCGCATGCGTATGTGTTTGTGTGTATGTTATATAATTGTATATAAGTATTATAAGAATGAAATTGTGATTGAGTAGAACATCATCTAAAATATTGGTTAAGAGCATGGTGGTATGTCTCCTCGCAGAAGATACTCTAAAAAGAGGAGAGCGTTCAAACTTTTTGAAGTCACAGAAATTTCATACCCCTACCCCACTGCAGTGACTCTGAATATCTACTTTAGACAATTACAGTAATCCCTGCTAGTTAGCATGTGATATTGGGAAGTAAATTCTTAATTGTCCTAACTGAAAACATATGTTGACACAAAAACTTGTACATGAACGTTCGCAGCAGAGTTATTCATCATAGCCAAGACATGGAAACAATCCAAATGTCCATGACATGATGAATGGATAAACAAGTGTGGTGTTTGCACAAATGGAATATTATTTGGGCATGAAAAGGAATGGAGTACTGATACATGCTACACCATGAATGGATCCTGGAAACATTAAGTTTAAGAAGCCAGACGCAAAAAAGCATATATTACATGATTATTTATACAGTTACATGAAATGTCCAGAATAGGCAAATGCATAGACACAGAAAGTAGATTAGTTATTTCCAAAAAATAGGGGGAGCGGAGGAGTTGGGAGTGACTACTTAACAAGTGTGGGGTTTCATTTTGGAATTATGGAAACATTCTGGAACTAGTGGTTATGATTGCACAACATTGTAAATATACTAAAATAACTGAATTTTACATTTTACAATGGTGAGTTTTATGTTATGTGAGTTTTATCTCTATAAAAATGCAAAAAATATTCTTAGTGGTCCTAATTTTCCCACGGAAGGAACAGAGAACATAAAAACATTTGAATCTAACTATCATTTCCTTCATATTCTATTCTTCAGTATGCAGGAAAAACAATTCTGAGGTTAAATAGCATTCATTAAGCTCTTTCTAATGCCAGGCATTTCAGTATACCTAATATAATCTCACTTAACTTTCACAACTCTAAGTGTATGTTGGTATTCTTACTGTACCAATGAAAGAACTGATTAACTGAGTTGACCAAAGTCACGTGTCTGGTAAATGCCACTGCCAGGATTTGAACTCTTTAGGTTTATTTGGTCTAAAGCCTAATGTTCTCGTTCACTATTCCATATAGCCTCCTTGGAAAACTAGGTGAGAAGGAGCTTTGGACTAAGCAACAATGAAGTAAAATATATTCTTCTTTGGAGTCTAACATGGTGGGGTGGGGGAGATAGTCAGAGAGTTGGGGGAGATGGGGATGGTTCAGTGTCTGAAATGATAGCAGCGTCATTCTAGCAGAGTAATAAATTTAGAGATGGAGCTTACACAATTGTAAAAGACAACTCTTCTTCATTTTCATGTTTTCTGATTCTAGGTTATGGAAAAACAAATGAAACACATATTCTACCTTGTAGCTGGCAAAACTTAAGACTTGAGCTTTTGGCATTATATTTGACTACACTTAAGAACAAATGCATATAACTAAAAAAATAAAATTCAGATTCTGAAATGTTATCCTTTTGGAAACTTGAAATAGTGAAAAAAATAATCTAGTAATGTCACAGGAATGCTTTAAGCTCATCTCTGGTTGCAAAAGACCCCGAAAGAACCCTAGGAAGCATTTGAGGTATTCCTCTGGCTAGAAAAACTCTGGTCTAGAACTCCTTGCCCTCTGGGAGTGCATGTGGCACGGGAGCTCAATCCTTGTTTTTTTCAATTTTCTGCTAAAGTAAAATGGAATATGTTAATAATGCTTCTACCAAAGGGATTACCAATTGTTGGACCTCAACAGATTTTTCATTAAAGCTCTTAATCAAAACATTGAGTTTTTTTCAACAGAATTTTTCTGAATTAATTGAAAAAAACACTTTGCTCAGAGTAGCTCTACTTATATTTTTAATAAAGAGCCTCCAAAGGAGGTTTCTGATTAGAACATTTACTCTACGGTCCTTTCTATTCAAAAGCATTCCCTTGCACATTTCAAGCACTCCATAACTTTTTGCAAATTTGGAGAGAAAATGTCCTGGTATGGCTGACATGTGTGTAGGCTTTAGAGATGGGGGGCAATGACAAATTTGAGGCCTCTCAGCTTTGATAGTATTATTTAATATGTATTCAAAGGGTTCCATGTACACATTACTAAGAAATTGCTGCAGAAATCAGCCAGGGCAAGTTATACTAGAAGTGGTGGATTTTTTTTTTTAAAACTCACAGTAGATCTCAGCACAGATGTCCACAATGTGTGTAGTACGTGAAAACTTTTCTATTTTTTAGAATATGAATAGGCCACAGATATTTATTTTTCTATTAAGCTAATTAGTAGCTTATAATAAATTCTTCATTCACATAGATCTACTCTTGTAACTTTACCTCTCTGACCATGAAGCTTTTACCTTATCTCCTAACACTGATGTGTGCCAATGTTATTGATTCATTTTAACACCTTCTGGAAAGTAGTGCAAAATGAAGTACAAACTTTTTTTTTAAAGGAAATATACATTGAGTAGCTGCATAAAACTTTTTAAGGTGGAGATAATAGCATTTTTTAAAGTAAGAACCATTACTTAGTATATTTAAGGAAAGGAAAAGAAACTAAGCTCTATCCAAACCACTCTTTTAAAGTCTGGAGCTACAAGGTGTACGAAAATTCTAACATTTATTTAATAGGCTCAGGAACATACTCTCCTTTTGGGGATTATGCAAAAACTAGTCTAAAATGGAAGAGACCTTTGGATACTGTATGTATTTCTTAATAGTGTCTTTCACCAACTACAAAAATACACCAAAATAGCTTTAGAAATATCCCATACTCTCATTTGTATTTTAAAAGAGGTTATATTATACAATTTTAAGAATCCTTCTTGCTAGGGAGTGACAACTGAGGAGATAAAAACACCAACTGTAATTTTTGAGCCAGCTTAATGTTCTGCGGTACTCCTAAAATAAACATATCAAGACAAGCTAAGTCATTTGATAAGCTTAGACCTTTTATAGAAATTTTAAAAAGTATACACACACACATACACATACTTTATATTACACCTTTCCACCACTAAATAATTGCTTCTAGACACTCAAGAATCTTTACATAACTGGTATTTGGTTCATTTTTACAGCACCACCTGAGCAAAGTTGCATGGTGCTACCATTCTGCAAAGAAAAACGCAGTCCCAAAGAGCTAAAACAGCAGGATTCGGGGACCTCTTCATGGCAGGTCTCCCAGGCATCAGCTCTAAATCAGAGATTTCCAAACTGGGTCTTGCCGGGGCTCCCTGGAACTCAGCATGGAGGAGAGTGGGGAAACATCAAGGTGCTTTGTCTCTTCTCCTAGTCCAATCATCTATTTTAACTCATCATAACCCCACCAGATACACACCACTCTCCCACCTTCTGCCTCTGTGTTACCTCCTGTCTGCACTAGCATCACTTTGTGCTTTCCCTATTCCTCTTCAAAAATGGTGAGATGGAGGAATAATGAAATCTTGACTATCACAACATGTCAATGATCCCATTGTGTCAGGAGGAACAGATTCTCAATTAAAATACAAAGAGGTGACATCCAGCATAACAACACAGTTTCTGAACTATCACTGCATATGAAGATAACTCTTTACTCATGGAATACGTGGTTATCATTAGTTAAAAAACCTATCTAGCAACTTAACCAAATGCATGATAAACAACCAGAGATATGGACAAAGATGTATGTACAGTAATATTTATTTATATTAAAATATCTAAAAGAATATCAATAAATGACTAGTTAATTAACGTATGCTACACATTTATAAAAGGGAACACCATACAACTATTTTAAAAGGTAATGTAAATGTGTATTAATATTTATATCAGTGGCAGAGACAGATATATATTATATATTGTATTATGGAAGGGAAAGTATGTAGAATATGACCTGGTTTTAGCAAAAAAAAAAAAAAAAGAAAAGAAATATCTATGGATATATACATGTATAGAGAAAAGTCTGGAAAGATTTAATTATGTCTAGAAAGCTTAACCATGATTTCCGTTTCTGTGAGGTTAGATTATGACTTAATTTTTCTTCATATTTGACTGAATTTTCTAAGATTTTCTGCAGGAGGCATGTATTACTTTTATAATTAGAAGAAATAATAAGGTTATCCTCATTTTGGAGGAAAAGGAGATTGAATTTTTTATACCTATCCACCTACCCATCCACACAAAGATGGCAACCTCTGGTTTATGCCTTATAACTGTGAAAACAGAAGATATAACTATGACAGGGGTGGAGAACCTGCGGCCTCAAAGCCACATGTGGCCTTCTAGGTCCTTAAGTTTGGCCTTGTGACTGAATCCACATTTTACAAAACAAATCCTTTATTTTTATTAATAAGGTTTTGTTTGTCTTATATATTTTTATTTTATTTTTTAAAATGAACATTTTTAAAATAACAAAGAATAAAATATGTTTCAACAAAATAATCCTTCCAGATTGAACAGCCCAATTAGAGCATTAGTAAGCCATAAGGTCTAAACTGACAGCTGCTATGCTCGTGATTTAGTTCTAACTTCACCTGCCTGACTGGTGCCCTGCCCACTGCTGCACAAGGCTGGCTGGCGAGAGTCAAGTTGGAGTTCAAGTACACCAGTCTGTTATCGGCTTTTGACAAGGGTGCTGTGTTTGTCTGAAGTGGAATTTGTGAATAGTTGCACGGCTTGACAATATTTTTTTAATTCTGTCTGCTTAACAGCCCATTGCGTCAAGGAAGACTAAGAAAATGCTGAAGAAAGAAAACAGATTTTTTAATGAGGATTGGGAATTGCAATATTATCTTGTTTCTGCTAATAATAAGATGATTTGCTTGCTTTGTGATACTGCCATATCAACACTAAAGAAATTCAATGGACATCAGCTGTATAATACTCACAAGGACCACAAATATTTTAAATTAGAGAGAGAGACATGAAAAGTTATATTGCAGAAACTGAAAGATGAAAAGCAAAAGCAAAGATAATTCTTTCAAACAGCAATAAGACCTGGAAATAATGCCACCAAAGCAACTTACAAGGTAGCTTATATATTCAGGAAAAAAAGAGAAGCCATTCAGTGATGTAGAAATTGTGAAAGAATGCATTGTTGAAGTTGCAGGGTGCTTAGGCCCTGATAACATTTCAAAGTACAAACAACTGCCTCTTTCAAGGAGAACCATAACTGATAGGCAGCAGTTTAACCCAGTAGAACAACTTCATGTAATACTTCAAAAGGAAAATATATATTATTCAATTGCTTTGGATGAATCAACTGACACTACTGACTCAGCGCAGGTTTGATACTTTATTCAGGTCATAACAGAAGATTTTCTTTGCTGTGAAGAGTTACTCTTTTGGGGCACTCTTGTAAACAGAACACAGGGAATACATATCTTCAACAAATTTCAAGATAAACATCGGGAAGTTGGACTGAATTTGGTAAATTTAGTGAGTGTATATACATACGGTGCACCTTCCATGACAGGAAAACATGAAGGGTTTATTGCACAGATAAACAAAAGTATTTACAGATCCAGATGCTCTCATTTCTTTTCATTGTATCTTGCATCAGCAAAATCTCTGTGCTAAAGCTACTATAATATTTTAAGTGACAATTTGCAACAAGTTATAAGTATTGTTAACTATATTACTGCAAATGCAACATGGCATCATCAGTTTTGTAACAAGCTAAAGTCGAAGGATGAGGTATTCAGTGTGGATTTGCCATATCACTCTAAAGAGCATTGGCTGTCAGAGAGATGGGTGTTAGCGAAAATTTTATCTCTGTGAGAGAAAAGATAGTTAAATTTTACGAAGAACAGAATCAGCAATATGGATTACTGAAAGAGGATTTTTACAAGAAGGCAGCATTTCTGTGTGATATCATGTCAAATCAAAACAACTTGAATATTTCTTTGCAAGGTAAAACTAAGTCTATAGTTGATATGTGGCAAAAAATCCAAGCATTCTGAAAAAAGCTATCATTTTTCAAAACACTTCTTCTTCAAAAGGAAATTTTAGGTGAACATTTTCCCCAGTTAGCAAAGGTCACTGATGAGCAGGATGATATGTATGAATCATCTGAAGAATATGCAGCTGTTATACATCTATTAATTGGAGAATACAATGAAAGATTCACTGACTTCGAGAATCATGACATCACACTTAAATTAACATTTCAGCCTCACCTAGTTGATATCACCAAGGCACTTAAAGAACCACAGATGGAATTGATTGAGTGCTCAGTAGATGATATTTTAACGTCATTATTTGATGCTAAGAAAGATCCAATTGAAATATGGAAAAATGCAGAATACCCACACCTTTGCCCCCATAATGCCTTCTTAGTTTTCAACCACTTATTGCTGTGAATCTACATTCTCCTACCTAACCCAAATCATGTCTCCCTTAAGGCCACAAATTACTGATATCCACCCAGAGGATCAACTGAAACTGCAGACCTTCATGCTGCGACCAAATATTCAAATGCTTTCCAACAAAAAGCAGACACAACAGTCATTAAAAGGTTAATAACTTTAAAATTAACAAATAGTTTTCATTTTTTGAAATCGTTAAGTACATAGCAGTTAGATTTTTACAAAACAATGTACATTTTAAAATATATCTAATTGAAGTTTCTTGAATGCGGCCTTACTTGATTACAGCTAAATTAATGCAGCCTTCCAACATGAAAAGGTTCCCCACCCCTGGACTATGACTTTCCACTGCCCCCTGGTGGAGCAATATGGGAATTTTATGGGCATTCTTGTCAGCTAAATTTAACCCATGAAATATTTGAGGGCATGCGTGTCCATTTTCCTCCTAACTTGCACTTTGGTGGTTTATGTGTTAAAAAAATCACTTACCCTTAATAAAAAATTATGAATGTCCATGCATTTATGTAAAAATTATGTAACAGTATTAATCCAGTTCATTTGGGGTAAATTCCTCATAGCAAGCTATGTTCTCAAATCAACTTCAGGTTTGGTCAATGAAGAGAAAGAAGAACACTTGAGTCCATGTTTAAGGGTGATTTTACTTCAGTTGAAATGAATGAAGAAAAAGTAAATCCTCAGAACCCTGTCTGGTCCACAGTGAGTGCAATGTGAGTATTAACCATTTTGTTACTATTATTGTTACAGCAGTGATAAGGAACCACGGCAAAGAATATCCATGAGATCAGAATATACATGAACTGGGTTCCTCAGTGCCTCCCTGTGTCCCTGTGCAGTCACGCCTGATATTCCAAGTTCAAGGGTGGCCACATGGAGTGAGTTACCACTGCAACAGAGTAACCCAGAAAAGGGGATTAACTGTTTTAGGAGTACCTGATGGACACATGCTAATACTCAAGGGTCTATGCATCTACTGTATAAGGAATTTATTTATAGTGTGTCAGTTTATTTCTCATTGTATTGGGGCATGGCCTACAAAATACACATATTTATTTCTGTATGTTAGAATACCTCTAGGAGAATTCCCAAGAAACGAGATACCTAACAGGGTTTGCATCCTGCTAGGGAAGTTGTATGATGAGGAGATGGCGGTAGAGGCTGCCTTATGTTTTCCTGCATACTCTTTTGTAACTTCTAATTTTTGTACCTTATGTATTTATTACCTAACCAAAAACAAAATCTTTTGATGGTTTCCTACAGGGAATAAATCAAATATGGAGCGTATTTGCTTAATATGGAGTATATTTTTAAATAGGGATGAAAAATAGAGTAATATATTACCAAAGTACAAAGGCAAAGGGACATGAACACTTATACATAAAATTCTCCTATGTGCTGGGATATAATGAAAATACAGACAAAATCCCTGACCTGAAGAAACTGGCAGTCCAGAGGGAAGACATACACTACAACCTTTATATGCCAAGTAACAAGGCCTGTAACACAAGATCAGGGCATACAGGGAATCACTTGATTTGGTACATGCTTTCTGGATGTTGATCTATGAGATAGTAGAAATAAGATATGGAAAACATTCTAATAGAAAGAGTATTTATACTGTCATTTCTTAAAATTGAGTAATATTCCCTTGTGAACAAATACCAGATTTTAACAATCCACTCCCAATAAAAAAAAAAGTATTTATAAATTATGAGGGGACATCAAAAAGTTTGCAGAAAAATGGAATTAAAAGACAAAAATTAAAAAATATATATTTATTTTTTATCAACATAAGCTCCATAGAGTTTAAGACACTTTCGTACCAGCCATTTAGTCCATCCCTACAGAACTAAGGGTCCTGCGAATTTAACTATGTCAATGGAGGCATTTTTACATTACTAACTGAAGAAAAATGGATGCCCTTTAGAGACTTTTTTAAGATTAAGAAACAGAAAGAAGCCAGAAGGAGCCATAACACTCTCAATAGCAGACAGTATCCTTCTTTGGCCCTCCAGAAAGTCAACAAGCAAACTGCCTTGAGCATACCCCAAAATCGTGGCCATGACCGTTGCTCTTAGCCAGTGTACTTTTGCTTTCACTAGACCAGCTCCACCTCTTGGCAGCCATTGCTTTGATTGCGCTTTTTCTTCAGGATTGCACTGGTAAAGCCGTATTTCATCTTCCGTTACAATTCTTTGAAGAAACACTTAAGGATCTTGAACCACCTGTTTAAAATTTCCACTGAAGACTCCACTCTTGTTTGCAACTGATCTGGGTGCAAAAGCTTTGGCACCCATCAAGTGGAAAGTTGGCTCAACTTTAATTTTTCAGTCAGAATAGTGTGAAATGAACAAATTGAGATGTTTCTGGTGTTAGCTATTGTTTCTGCTGTTAATCGTTGGTCCTCTTCAATTAGGGCATGAGCAAGATCAATCTTTTCTTCCCAAATTGATGTGGATGGTCTGCCGCTGTGGACTTCCTCTTCAGCATCATCTCGTCCCCTCTTAAAATGAGTTATCCATTTGTAAGCTGCTGATTTCTCTGGGACATTGTCACCATAAATTTTCAAAAAGCATCAGTGATTTCACCATTCTTCCACTCAAGCTTCACCACAGTTTTGATGTTTGTTCTTGCTTCAATTTTAGCAGAATTTCTGTTGCTCTGATAGGGGCTCCTTTCAAACTGCTGTTTTATCCTTCTTAGTCCTCAAACTAGATCCTATTCAGATGTATTATAACAAGTTAGTGTGAGTTTATTCTGGTGCAAGAAAAATTTGAAATTCATGCACAGTTTTTTCATGATACATATTTTCCATGAAATATTTGAAGATTCCTCATATTCCCAAATCTTATGGTATCTACCTTTTGAGCCATTTCCCCCAAATAGTAACATCTGCAATCAATTTAAAATTCATTGTGCACTTTCTCTTCTAAACAATTCTTACAAAATTAAGAAATTGCTCATTAGCATCAATTTCTATAACATGCTATTTGTTTTTCCATTCAAAGATTGCTAAAGATAACAAATATGGAAGCTGTAACTGTGTATTTAAAAATAAGAACACGGAGAGAATCAATCCATTTTATATATTTTGAACTTGAAATTAAAAAACTCCTACTAAGTACATAGATGCTAGGATAAGAAGTCCCATCTATTATTGCTCACATCTCTAAAAGAACATACAAATACAGAGAGATTATAATTAAACAAGTAGATCATCACTGATTTTTGAAACTTTTGTCTATGCCTCCTAACTACCAAGTGAAATATAAAAGAATATTTATATAAATTTATTTCTTTAGCAGATCTCTCTGATTTCCTGGTAACAAAGTTATTCTATATTACATTGATTGCTTCAAAGTGTATGGTTTCTGGAAGACCAACACATGTATTTTTAAAGGGCAGTAAATATAGCAAGTATTCCTAATTAGAAGATTTGACTGACCCATAGGTTGAGGGGGTCTTACCTAGACTACCAATTGCAAGTCTAGAACTAGAAAGAGGATAACAAGAAGGTCAAGTTTAAGCTTTCTGGGAGGTCTGGCCTCTGTTTTAGCCAAAGAGTTCTTTTCCCTATTGGTCTAAACTTACTAAGTATTTATAATTATATTTTAAAAGAATAATGTGCTATTAAGTGCCAACATCCTTCACCCCTCCTTGGGAAAAGACATTATTAAGTGCACCTTCTCTCATCACATTTCCCAATACTCTCAGAATTAAACATCAATGATAGAAAAGTTCTTATTTATGCATTCCTCATCTAGTCAACGATATGACTGATCACGCCTTGCAAGTGAATCATTAAAACTTTGAGCTAACTATCACCATGCAACTTAAACACCTTTGGCGATTTTTTTTTTAAAATGAGATTTGGACCACACGCAGGTTTTTCTTTTCTTTTTCTTTTTGTCTTTCATCTTAAAAGTTATTTTTCTCTCCTCCCAAGGAAACTGACCTCTTTTAAATCTTCCCCTGCCAGATGATGTAGTGTTTGGCGTCACCTTATTAATCTGGATGCAAGGCATTTGTTCCAAACCAGAAAATCCGTATTTAGGCAGGCTGCTTATTATTTAGTGTCTCTATAATTTTATTTATTTCAAGGCAATGAGGTTACAAATATACTAGGTCCCACCCCATTTATGGGAGATACAACTTGTTTTCTCCATTGCTAAAAGCTACATATAAGAAATTTAATTTCATGCATACATCTATATAACACGATGCTCTGCCAATTCTCCTCAGACAAAATTCTATGAAGTTCTTGCCACCTTTTCTCCTCATAGAAAAATATGAGAATATCATAGTCTGCATTTTGCCTTGAGACTAGTAAAGTTTTCCTGCCAATTCCATAAAAGAGTGAGGTGGAAAACTGTTCTTTCCAATTTACTCCTGTCTCTAATAATGTGAGGTCTCTGTCTGGCCAAAGTAAAAACGTATACCCTCTTCAGGTGAAGGAAAAGTGGAAATTCCAGAATTTGCCATTTTTGTTATGATGGTTTCCAGTGTGAGATAATTAACGCCAAAACAAACTCTCCAGAACTTGCTTTATTTCTACAAATCCAGATGTGGAGTCGAGAATACCCCCAACTTTCCGTTCTGGCAACTGTCTTGTATTTCTAGACTTAAACTCCTGGGTTTTCGAAGAAAAAAGTTTTTCTTCTTGCTCCTGTCCCTTCTCAGTGTGCAGCCAATTCAGCTTTGTATTTATTTCAAATGTGGGGTGCAGACTGGGGGGACAGGAGGGAAGGACAGGCTTCACATTTCCCAGTGGGATTTCTTGCTACTTTCAGATGTTTTTCACCAGGCCCAAATTCCGCAAGGTATATGATTTTTTTTTTTTTTTTGTCGTTAGCAGCAGCAGCTCTTTCTAAACTCAGACCTCTCTTCACTGCCTGAAAGAATAAAGCCATTGTTCCAAGGTGCACACTCCAGCTACCGCTGCACAAGTCTGGTCCACAGCAGCAGCCCGAACGGCATTTTGTGGTACTTGAACACCTGGGGACCAGGTGGGGATGTATCAAAACAAACTAGGAGAGGAGGGCGGGTGACGGACCATTTGCCACACTAGTTAAACCCCTTTTCAGATCTGCTCCCCTCGTCTGACTCTTTGGGGGTATTTTTCCATTGCTGCTTATCCTGGGGCCCAGGTCACCATAAACTGACATGCACGTTGTACTTTGCGGTGCTTTTTTGTCTTCGGAGGTCTAAGCTCAAAGAAAATTAAAAAGCTGCTCTCAAACTAAAGTTGGGCCCTGGGTACTTCTGAAAATTAAATGCCCCGAAAAGGTTGTGGGGCAGAAATTCTGTCCTTTAAGTCAACCCCTGAGAGGACCATGGTCTGCAGTCCTGTGTTTAGGGTTTAGGGCTTTTGCCTCAGGCAGGCTGAGCCAGCAATAACTGAATTTCACCCCGAATAGATTCCAGCCTGATGGAAATGGGTAAATGTGTTACTAGGTTTAATTTTCTAAAGCTAACAGAGGAGTCGGGGAAACTAGAAAAGGATACCAAATATCTTCTAAGGCAGAGACCCCTTTGGGGCCTCTTATATGTCATGCAACTGCATTTACATCTTATTAAATCCTTCCAATAATATCTTGAGTTTTACCATATTCATATAACAAAACAGGTAACCGAGGCTCAGCAAGGGTAAAGACAGGACAGGCACCGTGCTCATGCCTGTAATCCAAGCACTCCGGAAGGCTGAGGCGGGAGCACTGTTTAAGGTCAGGAGTTTGAGACAAACCTGAGCAAAAGTGAGATCTTGTCTCTACTAAAAATAGCAGAAGTGAGACCTTATAGTCCCAGCTACTTGGGAGGCTGAAGCAGGAGGATCGCTTGAGCCCAGGAGTTGGAGGTTGCAGTGAGCTATGATGATGGCACTGCATTCTGCCTAGGGCAACAGAGTAAGACTCTGTCTCAAAAAAAAAAAAAAAGGGAATAAAGAGGGTAAGGACACAAGTTTGGCCTGAATTTATGGCCTTCCTTATGAGCTATATAGCTACCTGTGTATTCTGGGCAGTCATCTGAATGAAGAATAAAGTTGTGATGAGCAAGATGTGGCCGGGGGTTTACTGTTCTTTGCAACACACCCTCTCTGTTTTTCAAGTTTGCCTTTGGAGACGGGTGATAACCGTTTACGTAAGTTCATTTTCTTAGCACAAATACTGGAGTGCAGTCAGTGTGGTGGTTGAATTCTGACCCCAGAGACAGACCTCTTGAATTCAAACCACATCTCTGCCATTAGTAAATGCATGACTTTGAGCAAATTACTTAAATTTTCTATGCTTAACTTTCTTCAGCTGTAAAAAATAGGTAAACTAGTAGTACTTACCTTACAAGGTCATTATGAGAATTAAGTGAGATAATAAGTGAGACAGTATATGTAAATACTGAATAGGATGACTGGCAATACATGGCCAAAAAATGGTGGTTATTATTATGTTATATAGCAGTTATAATA
Source organism: Lepilemur ruficaudatus (assembly GCA_963574885.1). Lineage (NCBI taxonomy): Eukaryota > Metazoa > Chordata > Mammalia > Primates > Lepilemuridae > Lepilemur > Lepilemur ruficaudatus. The sequence goes on from CAUYRT010012582.1 coordinate 65,975, forward strand.
TATAATTATAGTAATACACATTTCATATAATTATATATTAATTACCATAAAATAGTTATTTATAGTAATTAAGTTTAAAATAGCCTCATATATTTATACAGAGTCGGTTCAGTGGAAAGAAAGCAAAGATCTGAGCTCTCACCTTGGCCGTGGCTTCGCAACTTACGGGCCATGTGACGCTGGGTGAAGGACCCGACAACTCTATTTCAGCTACTTTACATGTAAAAAGGACATCAGCAGTTGGTCTTGATACTACCTCCAGATCTTTCCAAAGATATGCAATTTAATGTGTCCATGACATACAGAACGTACTATGTAGCAAGCAACTATACTTTACATTCATTTGTTCACTTAAATGTCATAAAAAATTCCCATTTTAGGGATGACAACAGTTAGGTTTAGAGAAATTAAGTGACTTGCCTGACACCGTGAGCAGTGATGGAAGTTGTGCTCAGGTCTGGCTGACTCTGTGCACTGGCCCAAACCACCGTGACTCCCCATCTGTTCAGCGAGGGACCCGTTAATAAAGTCAGTAACAATGGTCTCCGTTTTAACCACCCAAGTAAATTAAAGTTCATTATAAACAGAAAATAATACATCAATTCCCTATTAGCAACAATGGCTATATTCACTTCTCAAAAGATTAATAAGTGTGAGAAGCTAAATTTAAATCTACAATTGGCCAGAGATTAAACTAATATAGGTGTGTTTTGGAAGGAAGCTTTTAAAAGGCCAGAACTCAACTTTTCAAGTTAACGGGATTCAAGCTTTCAATGCTTTCCTTTCTCCTCCCCTTTAACTAAATTCAACTTTGTATTTTTCATCTTGTTTTTGGAGTCTTTCCAGGTCACCTCCGTTAAGAAACACAAGGCCCTTGGCACTGAACTTTTGGGAATGTGCCCACATCTGCCTCTGAATGTCTGCCTGACTACTTTTGATGCTGCATTCAACACCTAACTTAAAACAAAGCAGTGCCTGAAACAAAAAGCTACTCAGAGCACAATGGGTCCAGCTCACCAAGCACTGGCCTCAGTGATAAATATCAGGAGCAAAAAGGCCTGAATGCCCCAAATAGTTCGATATTTTAAGACAGGCCCAACTGATTTTCATTTAGGGGAGGAAAAAGAGCAGTGTTTCATTATAGAGAAAGAAAGGAATAAAGGATGATGACAGCTATGCTGATTCATTGTTTTTTAAAATAATCCTGAAACATTCTAACTATGTTGGTGTCACGTGGATCCTTCCCAGAGCTAAAGAGGTTTTGTTCCTGTGTGTATACGTACTTTTATTTACAATAAGGTTTTCATTTTGACATGATACTCCAATTTAAGATGTGGAATTCTTCTTCGTTTTAGTTCCTTAGAATTGAATATGTCACTTATCATCTTGGTGGTCCCAGGAAAACAGCCTGGAATTCTCATCCCAGTTTGCAATAGTTACGTATCACCCATATGGTAACAATATTGCCACAACCAAATTCCTGCTACCGGAGACAGCAAATGGTTCAATGTCAGCCCTGCATCCAGGGATATTTTTTCATCTCTAAAAAGTAAACTTCAATCTCTAAGTTACCAGGAGAGGATAAATGTGATATAGGCTAAAGTAATGTCATCTACTGAATGTAACCTATTGCCCTAGAAGAGGGGACCGGCACACAAATAGGGGGAAAAGACAGAAGAGAAGGGTATGTTTCTGTTCCAAACAAGGTGACCCTCCACAAAGCTTGCAGGAATTGAGTTGAGAACCACTGCGGCACGAGCTCTGTATATTTGCCTCTGAACAATAGTTTTCTCATTCCAAGAACCTAAAGAGAGAAGTATGAGATGAGGAGTTGCTTTGACTAGAAAATGAATGGACACAGGAGAATGTTGTGAGGTCTTCCATGCTCTGATTGCCTCCAGATTATCTCCAGTCCTGGGCTTAGCCTGCATCGGGTTGAGCCTTTCAAGTACATCCGCGGCAGCAGCAGTGTGTGGCAGTAGGGAAGACCCAGATAAGAATCAGGTGGCCTCAGTTCTCTTGTTAATTAGCTGATGACTTCAAAAAAGTCTAAAGCTTTCCAGGCTTCAGTTTCCTCATTCAGAAAGAAGAGAATCCAACTAGCCAAAATCTATGGCTACTTTTACTTCTAAGGTTTCCACTGCATGTGATCTAACGATTTAATCAAGCAGGACTTTCTCTACACTCCTGGGGGTGTCAGTGGAACAACAGCAGCTATCACGCCCTAAATGCTCTTCTGTTCTATGCAGTGTGCTAGGCTTTTCTTTATGTGATGGCTAACCTCCTCTATGACCCTCCAAGGTAGATATGATTCCCATTTTACAGATGGGAAAACTCTAATTTGCCTATGCAAACCCAGACTGTCCAGCTCCAAAAGCTCAAGCCCTTTTGCTGCCATTCAGCAGTGACTGTCCAGCTCTGTTTTGAGGGTGGCATTTTCAGGGGACTGGTAATGGCCAAGCTGGGTGCCCAATAGGCTGGCTACATGCAGTTTCCAGGACATAAACACACAAAAGTGAGGGCTGGGTGCGGTGCGGTGGCTCACGCCTATAATCCTAGCACTCTGGGAGGCCTAGGTGGGTGGATCGTTTGAGCTCAAAAGTTCGAGATCAGACTGAGCAAGAGCGAGACCCCATTTCTACTAAAAAAAAAAAAAATAGAAAGAAATTAGCTGGACAACTAAAAATATGTAGAGAAAAATTAGCTGGGCATGGTGGCACATGCCTGTAGTCCCTGTTACTCGGGAGGCTGAGGCAGAAGGATCGCTTGAGCCCAGGAGTTTGAGGTTGCTGTGAGCTAGGCTGATGCCATGGCATTCTACTCTAGGGAACAGAGTGAGACTCTGTCTCAAAAAAACCAAAAATAAACAAAAGAAGTGAAGACAGACTCATCTATGAAGTGGGGGTAACACTACAACTACCTCTCAATTGTAGGAGATCATATTCATGAAGTACTTAGACCAGTGTATGACACAGAATGATCCCTAGACATTTATTTGTTAAATTAAAACAAATAAAACCCCCCAAGAATCAGAATGCTAGTGGATATGTAGTTCAAAGGGCCAGAGGTGAGGTACAGATCGGAAGGGATTAGAAGCAGATGAAACCAGGAACAAGGCAGGGCAAAAAGAGCAACAGTGAGAGGGCCAGGCCCAACACCGTAAAGTGGGCTGAAGTCCCTGACTTGTCTCTCGCTGGGCCTGCAGTACTTGGGGTGGGAGACTTCTGTTCCTTTCCTCATTGCTGATTTGCGGTATCACTTGCCACTTGGGTTTATGGAGGCTAAGGGGCCAGTTCTGCATCGCAAGTTTCTCTGTTGTGGTAATGGCATCTGAGACAATGGAAACCCATGACAGCTGCTAGAGAAGCAGCTCCTCTCACCCCTGAGATACATGTTCCTTAACCTATGTGTCCCCTTATTTAGACAGTGGCCGATATGCTGTGTGACTTGTGAATATACTTCAGAGAGACCTGGATCCAGTAGGGAACTGGAAGGCAGGGCAAAGTTGAAAGTATATTGTCTCTGAATGATCAGATCAAACCTCCAGGGACAGGAGAAGAAAGTCTGAGTACCCAGCCACTCTTATCATTTCCATGAAAGTGGCATCAAGACCATGCCTTTGAGCTTAGTGTAGGGATGTCCATGAGGCTGTCAAAAAAGGGCCTCCAGAAGACGACTCTGCTTAAAAGCTTCATCAGGATGACCAAAGAGCTCCTAAGCTCCCCTGCTGAGCTTCCTCCCCAACTCCCTGGGCTGTGAATTCAGATCAAGTCTTGGATGTTAGTTTTCTAGTATGTGGTATCCTCAGACTTGGCACCTGCTGCTATTGGTGTTTCCATCTCCACCCCACTGTTGCTCATTTTCCCAGCCTTGGGGATCCCAGCCTTATGTCTTCCCCAGAATTTTGCTTTGCTACTTCTGTATCAGTCTTAATGGCCCAAGGGAACACTGGGGTTCAACAACTGCCAATTCCTTGTCATTCCAAGTACTCAGAATTGGTCCCCTCCAGGTGGGATGCCAAAGTTTACTCTCATTACCATCAACAAAAGCCTATTTGTGAATTTCGCACATGCATCATACACTTAAAAAGTTCTATATTTAAGAGACACATTTAGGCATGACCCACAATATATCGTAATATTAGAAATAATTAAAACAAGCAAGAGCCAGGAAAAGTTAGATTACTCCTTTGAGAATCTAAAGAGTTTTTATGAGAAAGATGTAGGGAATAAATGAAAAAAATTATTAGAGCCTAAGGAATTTTAGTTGAACAAAAGTATTTTAGTATTTAATCACCCTAAAGTTTGGTGATTAAGGCATTTTCCACTCTCACAACAAGGAAAGCAGGTTCTAGACTGCATAGAGACCCTTTGGGATTATAATTCAATGTTTCTTTGAAATAGATGAAGTAATTCTGGAGAAAAGTTGGTGATTTAATATTTTGTCCTTAAGATGAAGGAATAAAGTTGGATTCTAGCAAAAGAGCTTCTGTTAGATCTCAGGAGAGATTTCCATACAGAGAATCATGAACTTTGCTTCCTAAGAAAGTAAATATACCTATCACATTTTTCAGACATAAAGCTGTTTTGCTAATAGATTGAGCTCGGGGTACCTGCTGTAGAGTCAAGGACTCAATAAATGGTATTGTTTCAAGCATAAATGCATTGGGATCCCTGGCCAGACAAAATACATCACAGTTTATTACATCCTCTAAGATGAAGTCTAAGAAGCTTAAGGAGCTTAGATGGTGCTAGCTTTGAAATAAGTTTTCATCTCCTCATTCTTTACCCCAACTGTTTACTTGTGACATAGACAAGTAAGAAAGTAAAAATCTAAAGGAGCGTTTAGAAATAAGAACTATTTTAGTTCAATTGCATGGACTATCAATGGCATGAATATATTCTCTGGGAGTAATCAATCAGGATTATATATTCTCCTGGTTTACCAAGGAAGCTTGATTTTAAGCCAAACTGGCTCCTGCTGGACTAGTACTTGTAATTGATACTCATTTCATTGATCATTGCTGGGGTTCAGATTGAGGAGCAGGAAACCTCATTTTTAGATATTAATATGTGAAGGAGGGAGAGAGGAAGCTGGAGAAGGAAAGCAAAGAAGTAAAGGCTTAGTAGGATCATGTTTGAAAAGTGAAAGAAGGAGAAGCATTCTTAAAAGAATTTAGATGGGTGAAGATTTCCTAAAAGAGAACTAAAATCCTTCAGACCTACAAAACGAGCTGATATACATATTAAAGAAAAAACTTTTTTGAAACCAAAGGAAAAATGGTGTGCAGTCTAGTGAGAATTATGCTCACTTCCATTAAACTGAAAGTGTACCTTGTCATCTGAGTGCCAGCAGCCATATCACAGGAAGTATTAATATGCAAGGGTTTGTTGGTAGAGAGAAGTTGAGAGATCAGAATTTTGGAATGAAATCTTCCTTGAGTCTAGTTCCATTTAGGATGGAGTGTAACCCTTGAGAAGATTTTAAATATTTTAACTTAAAGCAAATGAAGACTCAGAAAAAAACAATTGGTGCACAGAGTTTCAAAGGTCTCAGCCTCTCTAAATACGCTCAACCACTTGGGGAAGAGGAAGGTTGGGCAAGACTAGCCATGACTGCCACCTTCTCCGCCCACAAAATATCTCACTAAACCATGGTCAGATTTGTTAAATGTTAAAAGGTTAAAAGCTAATGGTATATACAGATCATTTAATGAGTAAAAAGTGATGGTATTTTCTAATATAAATACCTAAGTTAGAGAGATGCAGCTAACATAAGATAAGCTACAAAAACTAATGACCCTTCCTTGGTCCCTTGCCATTCTATGCTCTTTGCCATTTCCATAGCCCAAATGGTTATTACCACTTGAGTTGATACTTGTGAATAGTGCCTGGAACTTACTAGCATAAACGTCATGAGATAAGAGTTAAACAGAATGAGCTATGAACTGTCTAAATAATTCTAAAAATTGCTCAAAGAAAGATCAAGAAAAAAATTCCTAATTTTCTCAAGCTGTAATTAGCTTGTAATTTCACTGGGCTTGTGCCATATCTTTTCTATTCTTTGCACTGGGGACTAGTCCTATGTATAGACACTGGGGGAAGGAGATTTTGTAGGAATGGAGGGAATAGGAGTGGGATTGGGCTTAATGCAGCAAGGGGGGAAGTATGGTAGCATGAAATTTTACTTAATTCATTATTTGGTCATATGTCTTTCACACAAGTGTTCAGTACTGAGAGAACACAGCACCATGTGGTATCTTATGCCCAATAAATATTAACCAAATTAAAATTGACACTGACCAAGCATATGCTTTATCTAAAAAAAAACCCTTCAGTGCCTATAGATGTTTTTTCATTCAACATAAGACTTTGCTTTCATGCATACTTGGCTCAGTTCTCTCCACTTCCCTGTCTTTGGTATATCTTATTTATACATTAAGGTCTACAGAACTAAAGAGTGAAACTATATAAAACTAAATGAATTTAGGGTTATTCCGTGAGGTGATAGATGACAAGTTTTACTGACTTGATTTCTAAAATGATGAGAGAAAACATAAAATGTTATTTAATTATATTATTTAACTAAATATTTATTAAATACTTATAAATTATTCACGCAAGCACAGTGGCAGCAGTTATAAGGCAGTATAATAAGTGCTATCATGCAAGAAGACAAAAGGGCTCTGGAGGGGCACTTATTCTATTAATAGGGGTGGAAGGCCAGAAAATATTCCCCAAAAGGAAGGGGTGCAAAGCACTGCCCCACATAGATCATCCTGACTATGATGTTAGAACAAACCCAGACATAGCAGACTGGTTGGGAGGCTATAGTCATCACCCATGTGAGAGGTGGCAGGGGTCTAGTCTAGGGTAATAATAGTAATGGCAGTGGGGATGAAGAAAAAACAAACAGATTTGAGAGACAGGTAAGTAGACTTAATAAAGCTTGGTGATTATTTGGGTTAGAGAAACACAGGAAGAGGGTTTGAAAATGACGAATATTATGAATTCAGTTTAGGATGTATTGAGTTTGTAGTACACACAGAACTGTAAGACAGATGGATACACATTTGGATTTGTCCTTTGAGGATAACAAGTATATAGATCATAGTTAAAGCCTTGATAATATTGACCCAAGGAAAGTGTGTATAGTGAGAAACTCTAGTATCCCAGAGATGGGCAAAGATGCCTGCCAACAAGATAAGAAAGAAGCAACCAGGAAGAAAGAACAAAGCCAAGGATTTGGCAGTGTTGGGGAAGCTCCAAACTTCCCATTTGCATGTCTGTCTCCAAGGTCACTGATAGATTTTAAGAAGGAAGTGATCAACAATGTGAAGAGAAAATGAGTAATGCCAGTGCTGAAGTGTCCACTGGATTCATCAACAAGGAGAGCAATGCTGACCTTGCTAAGAGGGATTCAGTAATGTGGGAGGGGGAAAGTCCAGTTTTCAAAAGATCAATGACTGACAGGAGGTGGAAGAGTGGGGACAGTAGGTGAGGAGGACTCTTTGAAGATGTTTGACTATGGAGGAGAAGGATGGGGAAGAAGATGAGAAGGATGTGAGGTGGGGTAGGATGGTTGTTTAAAACAATGGGATAGTTCAGAGATATTTAAATGCTAGCAGGAAGGAGCAGCAGAATGGAGGTGGAAGAGAAGGGGATAAATCAGTTATGTGAGGGCTCTGAGGAGGCAGAAAGGAGTAGGATCCTGAGTGGAAGCAGAAAACCAGGCGCTAGCAGGAAGGAATCTCATTGAGACAGCAAAGGAGCCAAAGGTGGATGCTCATGCAGGAAATCCATGGGTTGGTGGTAGGAGACCAAAGGAATTCCAGGCTGATGACTGTTTTCTCTTTGCTAAGAGTGAGGTAGAAGAGGTCGGGTTAGTGGTTTGAAGATATTAGAAAAAGAATGAAGTATTCACTATGGCACACCTGGGAGAGCATGCCAACTGTGGAAAACAGAACAGTGACTAGGAAGTGTTGAGGGCCCAGGTGAAGTAGTAGACCATGGAAAGTAAACTACAAAGTTGTATGGTTTTCTCCATTGGTCCTCAGAATCCTGAGGAATCTTTCTTCCTGTGCCTCTTCATCTTTGCCCCACGCCCACGCCTATCAGAGCTGCTAGAACCCAGCCTGGGTGGAGTCCAGGAATCCAGGCCATTTGGCTGGGAAGAAATTTGGCCAATCTCCAAAATTCAATTATATACTCCATACTTCTTTTTTTTTTTTATTTCAGGTTATTATAGGGATAAAACATTTTAGTTACATAACTTGCTTTTGTACAGTTTGAGTCAAAGTTGTGTGTCCATCATCCATATAGCATGCATTGTACCTATTAGGTGTGAATTCACTCTTCCCCTCCTCCCCCCTCCCACCTGCCCGACACCTGATGAATGTTACTTCCATATGTGCAACTAAGTGTTGATCGATGAGTTCTAGTTTAGTATTGAATACATATGGTGTTTGTTTTGCCATTCTTGCAATACTTCACTTAGAAGAATGGTCTCCAGTTCCACCCATGTTGTTACAAAAGGTATAATTCACCATTTTTTATGGCTGAGTAAGACTCCACGGTATATATATATACCACATTTTATTAATCATGTATTGATGGGCACTTGGGTTGATTCCTATATTTGGCATTTCTACCACTCTTAATTATTATGTCTCCAGAAGCCTCTCTTTGAAGATACAGTCACAGGGGATCACCCAGAGGGATGTTATTTTCTTTATGAACTGCAGCAGCAGTGATTATGAACATGCTAAAACCTGTTTGTTAAATACATGCAGCCTATGAGATGAAGATTCTAAAGTCTGGCTCACAGTAAAGTGGTTAAGTCTTCAGAGTACAGCAGACTCTAGAACTTGTCTCCTAAATCCTAATTTTCCCACCTACTAGCAGTGTGACCTTGGGTTAACTATATAATCTCACTGTGCCTCAATTTCCTCATCTGTAAAATGAGGATGCTAATAGGAGAGAAATAATGGGGATGATAACCTACTGCATTAATTCAGAGGAAGATGAATTAATAAAAAATAAAGGGTTTGGAATAGCATCTGGCACAAAGTGAGGTTTATGTGAGCAGTGGTGTTACTATTATAATATGATAACTATTAGAGTTTCTTCTGCTCTCACACCGTCCCAGTGAGATAGGCTTCACTACAAACACAATCTGATATTTATTTATAAATAGACGAAGATAGAAATCTAAAGTCTTGTCCAACATTTGCATTAACTTGCATGTACTGTCAAGTCACTTCACCCATCTATAAAAATAGATCTTGAGCTACATTAAAAATTAAAAATTCTATAATGTAAAAGACTGTGTATTGTCTACAGAATTTGATATAAACCCCATAGCTCTGCTTTTATGTATTTAGCTCTACAGATTGTTATTTTGAACATTGTACTGTTTTTCTGTCACAATTCTAGAGTAATTTTATTACACTTTCCTTTTTTAAAAAACGAAATATAAGTGTCTTTATTGAATGACTTCAAATATCCAGACCACTTTTTTTCTACTTCAGCTTAGGCCTATTCATGTGTATATGACTGATAGTTATTCTTTGGGTATAAAAATTGGTGCCTGTGGTAAAAAAAAAAAAAAAATTGAAATTATGACTTCTCCCTAAAATCAAAATGTTTAAGGATCATGAATAATCTGCTTAAATGTTCTTGTAGCCTTTCTTACAGACAAAACAACATTTCACCAAAGGCAATTCTAAGCTACTTCTTAGGTCCAGCTACCTGGAACACAAACTCTTCAGGCATTTTACCAGAATTTATTTAGACTCCATGGCATAAATTTTGGTATAAGACTTAGATAAATTGTTAAATTTCAGTTTATGTATATATGCAATGTAATCAAACCTGAAATTGTTTACTCATCTTCATATGAGACTATGCCTTAGAGAGATTAATTTCAAAGCCCCTCCCATTAATGCCAGGTTAATTAGTCTCTCCCACAAAACTATAGTATAAAACTCTTCCTATAGACGCTAAAATCAGGAGACCAGACCTTTCTTTTCTCTTTGTGGGAAAATTGCTATAAACTTACAAATTCAATTAGACAAACTTTCAAATCTTCAACTATCTTGTTGTTCTGTGAAAGTAAAAGGTACTAAAAACCCACTTAAAATATAGCAGTACCTCCAAATACTTTCAAAATCTAACAGCACTAACATAGTTTTAACACCATTTTATATAGATATGGCATAAATAGTACAGATTTTCATTTCTAAAGATTTTTGGAATACCTGGTTCTAAAATGGGAAAGCTATGAAGTTATTTAATGGGGATAATGAATAGTAATGTTGTTTTGGATTGGGCCTTATGATATACGAAATGCCTAAGAGGAGTCCAGAATCTGTTCTCTTTATTCAGTTATTATGGGATCATTTGTACTCAGAAAATTGGGTTACAATAACCAAACACACACAACATTGAGTACTATGTGTGGCAACTCCATTCTGAAGACTGTGATACACTGCTTTCCCAGTTTGGAATGAATCAGTGGTCATTATATTGGTTGTTAGCAAATACAGAACCAGAGAAAAATGAGTTGAATAGCTGCTTAGAATATTTTCGGTCACTGTAAGTAGCCTGTCTTAACCTAACAACTTTAGGGATATGTTCAACACACACACAAAAAATAAGGAAATATGTTTCTCCTTTCCTATTAGAACTGGAGTCCCATGAATAAGAAGGATATATCTGTTATCACTCCTTTGATTGTCTCTGTTATTATACTCTAACATAGAGTGTTAATATGCTGACATATTTTCATAATGCATTATATAATCTGCAGGTAATCAAGAGATCTAAATTATCAAGAGCTTTTATTACATATTATATAAAAATAATTTTTTTTTTTTTTGATGCAGGATCTCACTCTGTTATCTGAGATAGGATGCGGTGGCATCAACATAGCTCACTGCAACCTCCAACTCCTGGCTTCCAGCGATCCTCCCACCTCTGCCTCCCAAAGTGCTAGGTTTACAGGTGTGAGCCACCATGCCATACCTGGCCTATGTACAAATAATTCTTTAAAAACTTTAGATGGTCACATGCATGAGAATCTGTCTTGGTTAATAAAACAACAGAAAATATTCCAAATAAAGAACTAGAGAACTTAGAACTTAGAAAATTAACCAAATGAAAATTTTTCTCCCCCAGAATTAGACACCAGACAAAAATCTCTCCTCTGACGAATTGTCATCCTTCCTTTTTTTCTTATAATGGAAGCAGTAGCTTTAAATAAGAAAGAGAAGTCCTTATTCTATTTGACTTCTGTTTTTTCCAAGTCTCAGTCTTGTGACCTAAATTGATAACAAACTGTATTTGTTGGAAAGTTATTCTGTCTACCATGTGAATTTGGAAGAAATGCAGAAATTACACAGATGAATTGTTTTATTTAGAAAATGATTTGTAAGCATGTTCAATGTTGAAAATCAAACAAACAAAATATTGACTAGATAATACTACTATTAGGACTAAGAACTTCAAATTTACAATCTAGCCAATAATGTAGGATATAATTTCAGAATTAAAGTGGTAAAAGCAGCACTCTAAACAAGATAGGATAGGCATAATTTTTTGGTATAATTTTTCATGATTCACAAATTAATATAAAAGGACTAATCTCCTACATGTTTGTGTATGCACACATGTGTATGTCCACAAGCATTTGTTAAGGAGTTGATAGCTCTGAAGTGGCTCTCTCGAGGGATCTCCAACAGAAGGCTACGTGGAGCCTAAGTCAGGGGTTCACAGAACGAATGTGCACTGTGCTTAGAAAATGAATGCTGTGGCAGTCCTGAGACTAGAGGCAGATCATTAGGTAATTCCTCTCCCTTTGCATATATCTATATATATATGCTTATACTATATAATTTGCATATATATGTGTGTATATGTATATTTGTTGTTGTTTTTGTTGTTTGTTTTCTAAGAGATGGGCTCTCACTCTGTTGCCCAAGCTGCAGTGCAGTGGCACAATCATCGCTCACTGTAGACTTAAACTCCCGGGCTCAAGTGATCCTTCCTCCTCAGCCTCCTGAGTCACTGGGATTATAGGCATGAGCCACCACACCTGGCCCTTTGCATATATTTTATTTCATTAAATGTTCACTGATACTCTAAGAAGTAGATATTATTAATTCCTTTAACTATGATTTGAGAGATAAGCAAATTGTCCAAGACTTCAAGGCTAGCAGGAGGCAGGTCTGTTTGAATCTAGATTGGTTTCACTTCAAAGCCTAGGAAATCTCCACTCTACCACAGTGTCCTCTCTGGGTTGGTTATGAAGCTAGTTGATTCTCAGAGTTAGGGCCTCTCATCCAGACCTGGACAGACCCTATATATATCCTGCTGTCTTGGTCAGGCTCAGCTGCTCTAGTTAGATTCTTAAGAAAGTGAAATAAGAATGTAGAAAAGACAAATCTCATATGTTCTCACTCAAATGTAGGAGTTACATATTAAAAACAATTGATCTCATGGAGACAGAGAGTAGAATGATGGTTACCAGAGGGTGGGAAGGGTACCAGTGAATGGGGGATAACGTCAGGATGGTTAATGGGTGCAAAAATGTATTCAGATAGAATGAACAATATTTGACAGCACAACAAAGTGACTATAATGAACAATAAGTTGGGGTATTCTTTAAAATAACTAAAAGAGTGGAATTTGAATGTTCCTAACACAAAGAAATGATAAATGCCTCAGGTGATAGATACCCCAATTACCCTGATTTGATCAAGTCACATTGTATGTCTGTATCAAAACATCGCATGTACCCTACAAATATATACAACTATTAAGTACCCATAATTAAAAATAAGTAAAAGGAATATCACCTAACATATTAATAATGTCCCAAATAGTCTCAATAAAATTATCAAATGAGAACATTTTTCCCAAGAATTGAATACCATGCAAAAATCTGTCTCCTCTGATAAACTACTATCTTTGCTTTTTTTATATGTATACATACATATAAATATTATATATATATATATACATGCATATATAATGGAAGCTACCTTCCCTGACCAAATATTATACTCAGTTATAGTAACTAAGTTAGAACATTTAGTCCCTGTTTCTCTATCTTTTCTCTCTACTATTATTTAGTCAAGTTTACTGCATTTATCTTATTTGGAAAGCTATCTCAAATCATTTTTACAAAAGTGGCTTGGTATAAATAGATGGCAACATTGAAAAAAAAAATCACACCTGAAGCCATTTTTAAAACATTAGTAACCAGATCCTTTACTTGCTAGATAATTTGTGATGTAAATTTCCTGGCATTCTGGCCATTTGCAAAAATAATTACATTCTGAGGTGGGAAAGAGAAAGGCAAATAGGAGAAAAGAATGTATTATTGAGCTCCTGCTAGGTGCCAACTATGCTTGGGTGCTTCATGTACATAATCCCATTTTATTTCTCATATGCTTCCAGATGATGAAAGAGACTCAGATGTTCACTAAGCTCATACAGCCCGTAAGTGCCAGCGTCAGTCGGGATTTTAAATTCAGGTTTGTCTGGTTCCTTATGCTCTTTTCACTCTGCCAGCTGCCTCCTGATACAGTCACACTGAACTGCAGTCTGATGGACCAAAGCCTGCAACGCCTACAGTTTCACCTAGGGAAATACTTGTATAGGCCCTAATTTAAAGTAACTTTACATGTAATTAGGTAGTCCTCAATACATTCTACTGATGCTGTATGTCTATATTGTATTGCATCATTGCTATTTTCAAAAAATTTGAAATTTTTTGAAAAAAATTGGACTGGTACTTATAAAAAAGATAGAAAGAGAGAGCAAAACTCAAAATATGTGATAACATGTGGCATATGGATAATTTTTCACTGTCATTTGTTTTTCAAGCTGAGACAGGAGGGGACAATATTGTATTATATTATGTATTATATATTATATTTAGATTCAGCATTTCTGTTGAGAAGCAACATACTCATCCCTAAATGTAAAACCGTGAAAACTCTATAGGACCCCAACTGTTTTCAAATAGTATGTAAAGTGTATACTTACATCCATGTAAGATGCATGGGCTGGACAAGATCCAATTAAGAGTGTAAAAGTACAGTGAAGAGTGTGCCTTTGTAGTTATATAATATATTGACTTTGGGCTTGTGCTAGAAGAATTGTTCCTTGCCTCCAGCTCCTGAATTTACTGCAGCTGCCAAACACTTCCAAAACCTCTCACTCTCAATCCCAGGGCTGGAGAAATTCCACAGCCCTGGGAGATCAAGTTTCGCATCAATATTTTGGTGGGCTGCTTGCCAATGCCTTATCAAGGAAAAATATAATTATAAGCGAGACTGCAGCAAGCTGATTCTATAATATTCTCCCCTCCTGTCTCAGCTGCTAAAATATAATATAATAAAAGTGATATAAGATACTGCATCTGCCCTTTTGGTAATTCTATTTTCATTTTTGTTCCATTGCTGAATTGAGGAAGACTCCAAGCTATGCCAGAGCTACTGATGTTCATCTCCTAAAACTCTAGCATCTGATTTAGGAAAGTTACAGCTTAAAATAGAATTCATGATAGAAAGGAAAGATGGCAGTGGAATAGAAAATTGGGGGTCTTGTGGCAAATTGGCTTTATTTTACTTTCTGGAACTGCTTTTATGGATAGTTCAACTCCTACACCACAGATAAAATTAGTATAGGGCCCTCAATAATTCATTTTTTTTTAATTTATGGGTCCTTGGGGGCTTATTTTCTATCACCATGTGTAGTACATTATAACACCAAGGCATGGTTCAGGACTAATTCCCATTGTTCATTCATACTGGATTATCCACAGATATCCAGGAGAGAGGTACAATTTGATCTGTGGTATCTTAAAATCACAAGCAACACAATGGGGTTATATGACACTCACACAGAGTTATTATTTTAAAATACAGATCTAAACAAAGATTTTTTTATGGTTCTTCACTGATTATAGACTCAAGTCCAAATGCCTTGGTATAGCATCCTTTCTATCATCTTGGCTCTAACATACTTCCTTAACTGTTTCACTCCTCCCCATGAATATATTGTTGTATCTAGCCACATTCCTATTTGTAATCCCTTCCAGTGACTCCTGTTTTTTCACAACTTTGTCTCCCTGTCATACTGTTTACTTTATCTTTGATGCACCTCTCTCCTCCTTTCTCTGTCTGTGAGCAGCCTCCACCAAAACCTATGTGTGAAATATGCTCTAACTGTGCCATCCCCAATCTAGGCTGAACTAATTATTTCACAATCACCTGATTCTTCACCCCCACTTCTCCTCCTCCAGCTACATGAGCTCCTTTGGGCAAGATCCTGCTTAGGCATGTCTGTATGCTGAGCATCTAGGACAGTTCTTGGAATGGAATTGGTGCTCAGTAAATATCAGTTAATCATCAATTTTATGCATTTGCTTTTAGGAAAGCCAGCATGTTCTTAAAATACAGTCCCTAACAATTGGATTGCTTAGTGCTACACCTAAGGGTTGTATTCCTTTACAACTTGGATTTACCTTGTCTACAGGAGGTCACTAAGTTCTGGATTCAGCAGGAAGAGTTCAGATCCCAGTTTCAGTACTTTCTAATGTGTGAATTTGGGATAATATCCCACATGTCTATAAAATGGAAATAATATTTGCCTGGGAGGAACTCTGTAGGGATAAAACATCTGGTACACACACTTAGTGTTTAACAAATGAACTGATAGGATTCGTCTCTGACATGATAATGTCAGCCTCCAGCATCGACATGGAAAGCAATACCCTGAGGGAATAGGGTGAGAGATATCCGTTTTTATTGGTGAAACAAGGAAGGTTATCAGTGGAGTGTGGAATACCAATTGGGATGGCATACCTCAACTGTGGAGATGTAGGGGGTGACTCCAATGCTAGTGGATGCAGGGAACAGCAGGATCAGATGTGGGGAAAGGTAAAAGGAGGATACTTAGGAAAACCAAGAGTCCTAAAACCCGACTCTTGAACAACTGATGATACCGAATAACAGCCAGCATTTATTGAAACTGTCAAGTGGTTTACAGACTCTTCTCTGGTCCTCCAAACTACCTTACAAGGGAAGCATGATCAGCCTCTTCTCAGAGATGAGGAAATTAAGTCCAAGGAGGGTACATAACTTGCAGAAGGAGACACAGCTAGTATGTGTTGATGTCTACATTCACAATGTCAGTTTCTGAAAAGCCAGGCTCCTTGTACCATACCAGACTGCCTCCCAAAACCTGTGAGATGGCCAACTGCTCTAGCTACCAGCATTATCTGTTTCCATTAACTGACCAAATAAGGACATTCTATTTCCTGATTATGTTTTTACATTTATAAAAAGGGGACTTCATCGACATTAAGTCTCATTTCATTGTGTGAAAAATGCCAGGCTAGGTTTTAACCCCATTATACAGATAAGGAAATGAGACTCAGTAATTAAATGCCTAAGAATTACATATGGCATATATATATATACATATATATTCACCAAGACACATGTCTATATGTGGACACTACTAAGCTGTAAACTCCAAGAGGTCGTGGCCTAAGATGTTGTGCTCACCACTGTGTACCCAGTGCCCAGTGACAGCCCTGGCCAATAGGAAAGAAAGAACAAAATGCTTAATGAATGAATGGATGCATACATACAAAAGAAAATGAATACAACCATGGATGGATGACTTGTATTCAGAAGAATGGCATGAAACTTTGGTTTTGGCCAGAGCCCTTAGGGTATGTGACTGGATTCCTTGAGGTACCCGACTTGATCGGTGTTGCCATTTGAATGAGGGGTTTTAAGTACCACCTTTATTTAGCTCCCTACACTAACAGAAAAAAAATAACTCATTAGGTGACATTTACTTCATAACACTCAAAGACATAAATTCAACATTCTTGTAGCAGAAACATTTAGGGGACTCTCTGGGTCACACTTTATCTCTGGGAATTGGTCCTTCCTCTACACCCAGTAAATGTTCTTCCATTTGTATTCATGACATTTCTCTTCATAAACTTAATAAGTTTTAGGGTATCTTAGTCTGTTTGGGCTACTATAACAAAATGCCACAGAGTAGGTAGATTATAAACAACTGAAATTATAAACAACTGAAATTTATTTCTCAGTTCTGGAGGCTGGAAAGCCCAAGATCAAGGTACAGCAGATTTGGTATCTGGGGAGGGCCCACTTCCTGGTTCATACATGGCCATCTTCTCACTGTGTCCTCACATGGTGGAAGGGGGCAGAGGAGCTCTCTGAGGCCTCTTTCATGAGGGCACAAATCACATTTGTGAGAGCTCCACCCTTAGGACCTAATCACCTCTCAAAGGCACCATCTCCAAATATCATCACATTGGAGATTAGGTTTCAACATGTGAATTTTGTGGGGGGAGGGCATAAATATTCAGTGTAGAGCAAAGGGATTTTCTGTTTCTTGAAAAAGTTTTGACCAGATAATCATCCATGCTAAAATATAAGCTGTAGCTATAGGAGGGAACAGAGGAGGAACTAAAAGCATAATGACATCCATGGTTTGGGGACATACTGCCATTTCTGGGGGTCATCTCTGTGTTCTATACCCTCCAGGGTCAGTGGCTTTTTCTGGGGTTGCTCCATGAGTGCTTGCATTAATTCTCAGAAATCTCTCCAGAAAATTTATAATTATGAATACTATTCATCATCCATGTGTTCATCTAGGTAATGATACTGTGCCACTTAGTATTTTAGACACAAATGATACTAAGCTGAGATGTGGTACAGTGCAGGGATGAAGGCATGAGATTGAGTGCCAGAATGCTTGTTTGCATATCTCAGGTCTGCCACATGTTAACTATCCTTTTTGGGTATGTTGCTTAAGTTCTCCGTGCCCCAGTTTCCTTATCCCTAAACAAAGGGATAATATCTATGTGATCAGGTTTTAGGAGGGCTAAAGGAGTTAATACATGGAAAATACTGGAAATTTAAAATGTTATCTGGTATACAATAAGAGCTTAATAAATGTTGGCTACTGTTAAGTCACAATTCATGTCCTCAGGGGCACAGAGTAGAGAAGGAGAGACAAATAGGAAAATAACTGACTATAATACATGGTGTTAAAGAGGTATAATACCTCTGGGGGTTAAACATACACACAATAAGAACCACAGCTCATTATTTCTGCTGAGAACACTCATGCACTCTACACAGCAGTGAAAACTAACAATTGGTTCAGTAGCTGAAACGACATTCACAAGCAGTTTGTAAAAACAACATTCAATTCTTCCCAGATATTGGTTTCCTTCTTAACTTTTGCATGATCACTGATGATCGTTGGCCTATTTATTGACTTGTGATACCTCTTTGAAAGATGTGCCTGAATATTATTTCAGTCTTGTGCTATTACTGAATTCATGTTTTCTAGTGTGTCTATCTTGTCTTTACAACTAGATTATAAATCACTTTACAACAGGAAAATCATCTTAAATATGTTTGAACTCCTACAATCTAAACTCATGCAAAATATACTTGTTGAATGACTGAATGAGAAGCCAACTTGACTAGACTGGTAAGCAAGTCATACTTCTTCCTAGTATTTCTTTTCCTAATTGTGTTGCTTCTGAGTTATTTGAACTTAGAATGTACTACTTTAATTTTTTAATCAGGACCTTTTATAATCACTCTTACACTGGCCCAAAGGCACGCATATCAACTGACTATAATCCATTTGGCTAACAAAACAAACGTTGAAACTACTGAAACAAGAACTGGGAACCTGAAGTGTAATGTTGCCTATCTCTGCTTCACTCTGCGGCTTTGAAAACCTTAAATCTGCCTGTTTGCTCCTTAGTATCTGCATCTATGAAATGGGCAGAAAATTTCTGACATGCTGTTACCTTCCATAGATAAGAAAGGGAAAATGCTTACATGGGCTGATTGACTTTCAATTCTGTCAAGGAAAGAGCCCAGATTCCCCTGCTTTGAATTGAAAGGTCAGCTTCTAAATTCCCAAAATAAAAACAGAAAGTATGGCCACGGGATCTGACTCTACCATGAGGTCATTAATGGGTCTTTCAGTCCATTCTTCTGGAATAGGTCATTCAGGTCAAAAATAACACAACCATACCATGACATCATGCCAAACACCCATAAGTCTGATTCCATTTGTGTTTCAGATGATTTTGTAAAACGCAATACCAGAAGAGCAAAGGTTTTGGCCCAGTCAGTTATTACAGAAACAGGAGTGTCACTACTCTTTAGAAAGAAGCCACATATAACCAAAAATGACCTAATGTGAAATTCAATAAAAGCAGAGTATCGGTAGTTTGAAATTTTTATCAAATTTGCTAAGTTTTCTCTCTACTCCAAACCAAACAACCATTCCTTGTTTGCTAAATATATCTTACATATATATATAAATTTTCTGGCTCTTTTGTTTCCTTTGTATTAGCCAAAATAGGGCTTTTGAAAAAATATTGAACTGGTCTTTTTGTTCAAGACTGACTTTGCATTTAAATCCAATTGCAAGCAACAGGTCATATTTCACTTAAATAATGTCAAGTAGCCCTATATTAGAGACATTCTTATAAAAAAGTTCCACATTAGGAAAAATGCATTCTGAGAAATAATCAAATACTATAAAGAGGTCAAGTATATGGAAAGAGAAGCTCTGATTTGCAAAACAGCCTCAATAGTCTGCATTCACTTACCAAGGTGGAAGAGATGAGTGGAACCGTGCAAGACCAATGTGTGAAAATCCATTACTCAGCAGGAATGTGCTAACACTCTAATGTTTCTAAATCATTTTTTGATTAATATATAAGATGCATGATGTATATTAAATGTCAAATGTATAATAAAATGTATTTTCCTACAGTCAGTAAAATCCAAAGCACACTAGCACACTGTGACCTGTCTTTTTTGTCTAACAACCAGTCTCAAATTGTTCCCTCTCCCTCACCCCTGCTTATTTTTGAGATAAAAAATTACATATAGGAAAACGTATACATCTTAAGTGTATAACTTGATGAATTTTGATAAAAGAATACATCCATATAACCACTACCACAATCAATGTAGAACATTTCCAACACCATGGAAAATTCCCTGGTGCCTCCTTCCAGTTAAGCCCCCTGCTCAGAGGTAACCACTGTTCTGATTTCAATTACTATAGCTAAGTTTTTCCTATTCTTATATATCATAGATGCCATGGTTTCAATGTTTTGTTCCCTCCAAAATTCACATTGAAACTTAATTTCCTCCAAAATTCAGAGGTTGTCAGTGTGATAGTGTTAAGAGGTGGGGCTTTTAAGAGGTAATTAGGCTATGAGGGCTGTTCTCTCTCTGATGGGATTAAGACCATCTTAAAAGAGGCTTTGGGCACCATCAGGCTAGTTTTCTCTAGCTTGTCCTTCTGCCTTATGCCATGTAAAGACACAGAAAGAAGGTTCCCACCAGATTAAATGCTAGCCACTTGATCTCAGACTTCCCAGCCTCCAGAAGAGTGAGAAATAAATTTCTGTTCTTCATAAAGTACCCAGTCTAGAATTCTTATAGTTTCATGCCTTAGGTTTAAGTCTGTTATCCACCATGAGTTGCTTTTTGTGAGAGGTGAAAGGTGTGGATCCTGTTTAGTCTTCTACATGTGTCTATCCAGTTTTCCCAGCACCATTTATCGAATAAGGATTCTTTTCCCCAGTGTATGTTTTTGTCTGCTTTGTCAAAGATTATTAGATGGCTATATGAGGATGTTTTTATATCTGGGTTCTCAATTCTGTTCCATTGGTCTATGTCTCTCTTCTTGTGCTAATACTATGCTGTTTTAGTTACTATAGTCTTGGAGTATAGCTTGAAGTCTGGTAAATTGATGCCTCCCAGTTTGTTCCTTTTGCTTAAGATTGCTTTTGCTATCTTGAGTCTTCTCTGGTTCCACACGAAGCATAGAATTATTTTTTCTAGATCTGTGAAAAATGATGTTGGGATTTTAATAGGGATTGCATGGAATCCGTAGATCACTTTGGGTAGTATAGACATTTTAACAATGTTGATTTTGGTGACCCATGACCGTGGTATGGTTTTCCACTGTTTATGTTTTCTGCTATTTCCTTCCTCAGTGTTTCGTAGTTCTCCCTGTAGAGGCCTTTTAACTCCTTTGTTAAATATATTCCTAGGTATTTTATTTTCTTTGTTGCTATTGTGAATGGTATTGAGTCTTTGATTTGGTTCTCAGTTTGACTATTGTTGATGTATAGGAATGTTACTGATTTTTGTACATTGATTTTATAATCTGAGGCTTTGCTGAATTTGTTTATCAATTCCAGTAGTGTCAAGGGAGAATCTTTGGGGTTTTCTAGATTTAAGATCATATCATCAGCAAAGAACGATAGTTTGACCTCTTCTGCCTCCATTTGGATGCCCTTGATTTCCTTCTCTTGTCTGATTGCTCTAGCTAGGACTTCCAGCACTATGTTGAATGGAAGCAGTGATAGAGGGTAACCTTGTCTGGTTCCAGTTCTAAGTGAGAATGCTTTCAATTTTTTCCTGTTCAGTTATGCTGTTGGCTATCGGTTTGTCATATATGGCTTATATCATTTTTAGGTAAGTCCCATCTATGCCTATTTTGTTAAGTGTTCTTATCATAAAAGGGTGCTGACTTTTGTCGAATGCTTTTTCTGTGCCTACTGAGAAGATCATATGGTCTTTGTTTTTGCTTCTATTTATGTGGTGAATTACATTTCTGGATTTGTGTATGTTGAACCATCCCTGCACCTCTGGGATGAAGCCCACTTGGTTGTGATTTTTTTGATAAGCCCCTGAATTCAGTTTGATAGGATTTTGTTGAGAATTTTTGCATCTATATTCATAAGGGATATTGGTCTATAGTTCTTTCTTTTTGTTGTGTCCTTTCCTGGTTTTGGTATCAGGGTGATATTGGTTTCATAAAACATGTTGGGGAGGAAAAACTCTTATAGACATTGGCCTAGGCAAAGAATTTATGAAGAAGACCCCAAAGGCAATCACAGCAACAACAAAAATAAATAAATGGGACCTGATCAAACTAAAAAGTTTCTGCACAGCCAAGGAAAGTATCATGAGAGCAAACAAACAATCTACAGAATGGGAGAAAATATTCACATGTTACACATCCAGTAAAGGGCTGATAACTAAAATCTATATAGAACTCAGGAAAATCATCAAGAAACAATCAAACAAGCCTACCAAAAAGTGGGCAAAGGATACAAACAGAAACTTTTTAAAAGAAGACAGGCTAATGGCTAACAAACATATGAAAAAAATTTCAACATCTTTAATCATCGGGGAAATGCAAATCAAAACCACAATGAGATATCACTTAATTCCAGTGAGAATGGCCTTTATCAAAAAGTCCCCAAACAATGAATGTTGGTGTGGATGCGGAGAGATAGGAACACTCCTACATTGCTGGTGGGACTGCAAACTAGTACAACTTCTATGGAAATATGGAGATACCACAAGAGCTACAAGTAGAACTACCATTTAATCCAGCCATCTCATTACTGGGCATCTACCCAAAGGAAAAAAAGACATTCTGTAAAAAAGACATTTGCACTAGAATGTTTATAGCAGCACTATTCACAATTACAAAGATGTGGAAACAATCCAAGTACCCGTCAATACATGACTGGATTAATAAAATGTGGTGTACGTATACCATGGAGTTCTACTCAGCCAGAAAAAGCAGTGGTGATCTAGCACCTCTTGTATTATCCTGGATAGAGCTGGAGCCCATTCTGCTAAGTGAAGTATCACAGGAATAAAAAAACAAGTACCATATGTACTCACCATCAAATTGGTATTAACTGATCAACACTTATGTGTGCATACAGTAATAACATTCTTCAGGTGTTGGGCAGGTGGAAGGGGGGAGGAGGTGTTGAGTATATTCACACCTAATGGGTACGGTGCACACCGTCTGGGGGATGGACATGCTTGAAGCTCTGACTTGGGTGGGGCAAAGGCAATATACGTAACCTAAACATTTGTACCCTCGCAATATGCTGAAATTAAACAGAAAATAAATAAAAATGAACGTAGTACCCAGTCTGTAGTATTTTGTTATCACAGCACAAAAGAACTGAGAGAATAGTATACATACTATTTTGTGTCTGATTTCTTTCATTCAATATTATGTTTCAGATTCATCCATATGAATATGTACACAATGATAATTTTTTTTTTAAATTGCTAACTTACATTTCATAGTATAAATATATTTGGTTACCTATGGTACTGTTGATGGACATTAAGGGTGATTACAACATTAAGCTAACTTGAATAAAGCTGGTATGAACACTCCTATGCATGTGTTTTTGTGGATATTATGTTTTCATTTCTCTTATATAAATATACAGAAGTAAAGTCACTGGGTCATAAGGTAGGTGTGTGTGTGACTTTACAATAAATAGTCAAACTTTTTCCAAAGCAGTTGTACTGATTCACATAGCCATCATCAAAAGATGAGGATTTTGGTTACTCTGTATTCTTGCCAAAAGTTGGTGGTGTCAGTCTTTCATTATATCCATTCCACTGATTGTGGATATTTCATTGTGTTTGTAGTTTGCATTTCCCTGATAAATAATGATGCTGATAACTTTGTTTACATGTTTATTGCCCATATTATATCTTCCTCTGTGAAGTATTTAAGGGGTTGTTTTTGCCCATTTGAAAAACTGAATTGCCTCTTATTATTGATTTGTAGGATTTCTCTACATATTCTAGATGTAAGTCTTTCATCAAATATGTATTGCAAATATTTCCTCCTAGTATGTGGCTTGCTTTTACACTTTCTTAATGGTGTCTTTTGATGAAAATAAATGTAAAATTTTGATGAAATATAGCTTATTTCTTTCTTTTTATGTTTAATACTGTTTATATCTCCTCTAAGAAATCTTTGCCTATCCTAATCCATAATAACACTAAAGATTTTTTTTCTATGCTTTTGCTAAAAGCTTGATATTTTTAGCTTTTAAGTTTAGGTCCATTATTCATTTTGAATTAATTTTTGTGTGCACTGTGAAGTAGTGATCAAAGTTCACTTTTTCCAATATGTTCATCCAGTTTTTTTCCTAGCATACCTGTTAAAAAGACTTTCCTTTTCCCATTGTATTGATTTGGCAATTTTGTAAAAAGAAAATATATGTACGATTTTATTACTGATCTCAGTTCTGTTTCATTCTTCTATTTTTTCCTTTCTTATGCCAGTACCACACTGCACTGTCTTATTACTGCAGCCTTATTTTAAGTCTTGAAGTCAGGTAGTGTAAGTCCTATTTAATCTCGTTCTTCTTTTAAAAAGTCTTGAGCCCTTTGCATTTTCTATAGATTTGAAAATCAGCCTGCCAATATCTACAAAGAGCCTGCTGCAATTTTAAATGGTATTGCACCAAACCTATAAATCAATTTTGGTAGAGTGGTTATCTTTAACAGTACTGAGCTTTCAACCCACCTACATGGCATGTCTTTTCATTTACTTAGGCCTAATTAATTTCTCTGAGCAGTACTTTGTGGTTTTAAGCATACAGGTTTTGCATATATTTTGTTAAATGGCTTTGTCATGTTTTCATATGTTTAATGTTATAAAAAGTATTGTTTTTTATTTCAATCTCAAATTGTTACTAGTATATAGAAATACAACTGATTTCTGTATATAGGATGCTATCATTTTGCTACATACACTCATTAATTATAAGTATATTATAGATTATTTAGAATTAAAGAAACATATTGTCTATGAACAAAGAATTTTACTTCTTTCTTTCCAATTTTTATGTATTTTTTTCTTTGCTTATTGTGCCAACTGGGTCACACAGTAAAATATTGTACAGAGGTGCAAACATCCTTGACTTGTTCCTAATCTAAGCAGAAAAGTATTTGCTATTTCACCATTAACTATAATGTTAATTTTAGGTTTCTTATAGAAACCCTTTATCAGATTAAAGAAGTTCCTTCTCTTCCTAATCTGCTAAAAGTTTTTAATCACAGATGAGTGTTTAATTTTGTCAAATGCGTTTTATGACTCCATTGAGCTGATTATATAGTTTTCCTTCTTTTCTGTTATTGTGGCATATTACATTGATTGATTTTCAAATGTCAAACCAATCTTACTTTCCTAGGATAAACCTGCCTGCTAATATGTTTACCTTTTTTGTTCATTACTGGATTTAATTTGCTAATACATTGTTAGAGAATTTTACATCTTTATGAGACATATTCATCTGTACTATCTTTTTCTTGTAACATTTTTTGTCTTAGGCTTTGGTATAAGATTATAATGGTTTGGTCTCAAAACAAATTGAAAAGTACTCTCTCCTCTGTTTTTTTGAAAGATTTTATGTAAGATTTTTAGTATTTCATCCTTAAATGCTTGACAGAACCCACTAATGAAAAAAAAAAAATAGGCCTGGCGTTTGTTTTGTAGGAGAAATATTGATAGAAATAAAGCTATTAAGATTTTTTAATTTATTCTCTTTCTTCTTGTGAAATTCGAAAGTTGCATTAATTTATGACTTTCATCTAGGTTGCTGAATTTACTGGCATAAAGGTATTGATAATATTCTCTTTTATCCTTTTACTATCTGTAGGCTCTATAACAATAACCTGTCTTTTATTCCTGGCATCGATAATTTGTGTTTTGTCTATTCTTATTCCCTTCATTAGTACTATTAGGGGTTTAATAAAATCATTATTCTTTTCAAAAAATTAGATTTTGTCTTTTTTTTTATATCATTAATTTTGGCCTTTAGTTTTATAATTTCCTTTTATCTACTTATTTGGGGTTTAATTTATTCTTTTTTAGAATCTTAAAGGGGAAACAGTTGATTGATTTTAAAGCTTTCTTGTTCTTTAATAATGTAAATCTATAAATTTCTCTTGAAGCATTTCTTTAGCTGCCTCCCACAAATACTGATTATTTTTTTCAGCACAGTTTTGGTTTGAAATATTTTCTAAATTCCTTATTGATGTCTTCTCTGACTTACAGATTTTTTAGAAGTATGTTTGATTTTCAGGTATATAACGATTTTTCTAGATATCTTATTATTGATTTCTAATTTAGTTCCATTGTCACCAGAAAGTATATTGTGTAACATTTTAATCTTTTGAAATTAACTGAAACTTTTGACCTAGAATATGATTTATCGTGGCAAATATTCTGTCTGCACTTGAAAAGAATGTGTATTTTGAGGTTGTTGGCTGTATGCTTTATAAATCCTAATCAGATCAAGTTGATTGATAGTGTTACTAATCATATATATTCTTGCTGATATTTTTTTTGTCTAGTTGTTCTGATAAACACCAAGAGGGAGGTTTTAAAATCTTTAATCGTGTGTATAGATTTACCTACTTCTTCTCTTTGTATGTCAGATTTTGCTGTACATACTATTAAGCTTTATTATCAGGTTCATACACATTTATGATACTTTTGTATTATTAACTCTTTTATCATTACAAAATATTTTTATCTCTGGTCATACTTGTCTTGAAGTTTACCTAGTATGACTTTAAGAGACCCAAGCCAACTTTCTTATGCTTACTGATTACATGCCATATCTTTTTCCCTCCTTTTACATAAAACTTAACTGTGTCTTTACATTTAAAGTATGTCTCTTGCAGACAACATAAAATATAGTGTTATTTTTTATTCATTAGATAAACCTGAATTTAGTCAATCAACATTTAATGTAATTATCCATACATTTGTATGTATATCTAATATTTTAATTTTTGTTTTCTATTTGTCCCATCTCTGTTTTATATTCCTGTCCTCTCTTCTTATCTTCTTTTGGATACATATTTTTAAAAATATTCCATTTAATTTTTCTAAAGGCTTTTTAGCTATATCTTCTTGAATGCCTTCAGAGATTACATGTACACACATACACACACATACACCCTTAACTTGTAATAGTCTATTTAGAATTTCATATCACTTCACATGATATAGAAGTATTTTGCAACTATATAATTCCATTAACCTCTCCCATCTTTTGTGTTCATTAATATATTTTTTGCTTATTTATAAACCTCACAATGTTGAAATTTTGCATTAAACATCAGTTATTTGTAAAGAAAGTTAGAAAACAGTCTTTCATATTTACTCTCTTATTTACCAGTTCTGGTGTTCTTCATTTCTTCCTCTAGACGTGGAATTCCATCTGGTGTCATCTTTTTTACCTTGAAGAATGCTTTCAGTGTTTCTCATAGTGTAAGTCTGCTGGTATCAAATTCCTTCAGCTTTCATTGATCTGAAAATGTGTTTATTTCCCTTTCATTTATGAAGGATGTTTTTGTTGGATGTATATCTATATGTGGACTTGTTTTTCTTTCAAGACTCTAAAGATATTGACACATTTTGTTCAGCATCAGTTCTCTAATGCTGCCATAACACATTACCACAAATTTAGTGGCTTAAAACAACACAAATTTACTATCTCACAGTTCTGTAGGTCAGAAGTTCAGGTACAGCATGGTTTAACTGTTCCTTTTCTTAGCAACTCACAAGACCAAAATCAAGGCATTGGCAGAGATTCACTCTGTCTGGAGGCTCTAGCAGAGAATTCGCTTGTGTATTCCGGCTGTTGGCAAAATTCAGTCCCTTGCAGTTGCAGGATGAAGGTCCGGTTTCCTTGCTGTCAGTTGAGGGCTGTTCTCACCGTATAGAGGCTGCCTCATTCCTTGGCTTGTGGTCCCCGTCCTCCACCTTCAAAGCCAGCAGCAGTGGTTCAAGTCCTGTCACTCTTCAAATCTCTCTTCTCTGACTCCAGCTGAGCCCACCTGGAAAACTCAGGATAAGCTGCCTTCTCCAGGCCCATACCCGGAATCACATCTGCAAAGTTCCTTTTGTCATGTAAAGTAACATGTTCACAGATTCAGGTGATTAGGCCACGGACATTTGGGGTAGAAGCACATTGTTCTGCCAACCACAGACTTCACTCTGGTGAGAACTCAGCTGCCATTTTAATGGTTGCTCTGCTGTGTGAAATGTATAGATGTAGATCTCAATAAATGTGGCACTCTTTTTTAAAAGATCAAATCCCTTCCAGTTTCTGCCAGCTTTTGTTTCTCTCTACAGTCTTCAACATTTTATTTTTTATATTTCTTGAGATTTTATACAGTTATCTGGGGAGAGTCAGCCATTACCAGAACTGGAAACTCCCTCTTCCTTTGCCTTGGTTTTAAAATTGGAGAAATATTATTACCATTGCTCATAATAGTGAAATTACTGATAATAGGATAATTAAATTTATAATTATTGATAAGAGGATAATTAAATTAAGATTGTATTTTATTTAATCCAGCCCAAAGATTGGTAGACTGAAGCCACATAAAATAAATGAAACATATAAATATAATCGAAAGAGAAATTTCCAAGTGATTTAGCAAGTTTAAGTCCCAGTTCTATCATTATTAGTTGTGTTATCAAAGGCACACTTGCTTACATTCTCTGATCCTCAGTTTCTTTATTTGTAATGTACCAATAATAAAATTATGGACATATGCATTAAATAAAATTACATCTATAAAAGCACTCAGCATACATGTTGGCATATAATATCTTTTAAATAAAGGTAGGTTTAATCTGAATCACTTCCAAAATTTTGGTCTAAAACCAAATTAAAAAATATGTATTCTCACCTACAGGGAACATGCCCTCTGAAGGGGACATCAGAATCTCTGGGGCACTTTTTCACATCATATATGCCCTTTGGAGATCTTCCACTGTATGGAGGAAACATCATCCTTCTCTCCCTTGGTCAGGAATCAGTGGTTCAGACAGATTTAGGAATGTGTAGCAGGCTGCTAAAATGTTTTTGAAAGGTGATTTTCCTAAACCAGTATTTTGTAAAAACAAACTCGTGATATGGATATAAACTTCAGTATATATCCAGATCATCTGAAGGGCTTGTTGAAATACAGATTGCTGGGACTCATTCTGAGTTTTTGGCTCAGTAGGTCTAGTGTGCTGCCCAAGAATTTGCATTTCTAACAAGTTTCCAGGTGATGCTGATGTTGCCAGATCAGATAGGAACCACACTTTGAGAACCATTACTCTAAGAGCTCAAGAATAATAAAAGAAAACCAAAGTATCCACCATAAAGCATACTTTGGGGCCACTGTCTGAAATGATTTGCCAGGTATGGATTAACTATGACCTAGTCTAGCAAGAATAATATGAAAGAACATACAGTGAACTCACCAATGCAAATTAGCATGACATAAAAATAGCCAACATTCACCAAATGACTTGCCACATGCTTTGCACGGTGAGAAGTGCTTTACCTTGATCATCTCTTCTAAACCTCACAACTACCCTAGGAGGTGTCCCATTTACAGAAAAGGAAATGGAGGCTCAGAGAGGTTACATAACATGTCCAATGTCCAGGGCTGGTAAGTGGCAGAGCAAGATCTGCCTTATGCTCTACTCGGCATCCCAGAAAACAAAGCCGTTGCACTCATTCCTTCAAAGGCTGGCTAGATCCTGTTCTCCAGGCACTGGGATTCAAAAAAAATTCAGACCTGGTGTTTGTTCTCAAGAAGTTTACTTTGTAACAGGAGAAGCTAGTAAGTCTGCAGTCTTTGTGAAGATTTAGGGGAAAAATAAAGAAAGAACACTGTTTTGATATTTGATGGAATTGCTGCTTCTGCAGAAGAGAACTGCTTCACCCAGGCCTGGGGTACAGATGTAAGGGAAGGTGGTGATGGGGTGATTAGGTTGGGTTTAGTCTGGTAAAGATGGCGGTGAAGGCCTTTTAGCAGACTTTCAGCCAAGCCCTGGCTACACATGAGAAATTTTATTGGGGTACAATTGACAAATAAAAATTGTATATATTCAAGGTGTACAACATGAGATTTGATATACATATATGTTGTAAAATGATTATCACTATCAAATTAATGCATTTATCATTACACTTAGTTACAATATTTGTGTGTATGTGTTTGGTGAGGACACTTAAGATCTATTCTCTTCCCATACAGCATTAACTATAGTCACCATGTTATCATTAGAGAACCAGAACTTGCTCATCTTATCACCAAAAATTTGTAGCCTTTGACAAATATCTCTCCTTTTCCCCACATTTCCCCCCACTCAGCCCTTGGCAATCGCTGTTCTACTCTGGTGCCTTGAGTTTGACATTTTTCGTATTCCACTTGTAAGTAAAGACAGTATTTGTCTCTGTTTGGTTTATTTCACTTAGCATAATGTCCTCTGGGTTCATCTATGTTGTCACAAATGACGGGATTTCCTTCTTTTTAAAGGCTAAATAATATTTCACTGTGTATATATACCACAATTTATTTGTACATTTATCCACCCATGGGCACTTAGGTTGTGTACATATCTTGGCTATTGTGAATAAGGCTGCAATAAACAGAGATGTCCCTCTGAGACACTGCATTTTGTTTGGCTATATATCCAGAAGTTGGATTGCTAGATCATATGGTAGTTAGATTTTTGATTTTTAGAAGAACTTCCATATGGTTTTCCACAATGGCTGTACCAACTTACATTCCCACCAACAGTGTACAAGGGTTCTCTGTTTTCTACACCTTTGTTAACACTTATCTTTTGTCTTTTTGATAACAGCCATCCTAACAGATATGGGGTGATATTTCACTGTGGCTTTGATTTGTATTCCCCCTGTGATTAGAAATGTTGAGCATATTTTCATATATCTGTTGGCCATTTGTATGTCTTCTTTGGAGAAATGTTTATTCCAGTCCTTTGCCAATTTTTTAACTGGGTTATTTGGGTTTTTGCAACTGAGTTGTATGAATTCTCTATAGATTTTGTATATTGACCCCCATATCAGACACATGGTTTTCAAATACTTTCTCTCATTCCATTTTGTTGATTGTTTATTGTGCTGTGCAGCAGCTTTTTAGTTTAATGTAGTCCTACTTTTTAATTTTGCTTTTGTTGCCTGTGCTTTTGGGGTCATATCCAAAAAAAATGTTGCCAAGAGGAATGTCAAGAGGTTTTTCCCTATGTTTTTTTTAATAGGTGTTTTACAGTTTCAGGTGTTACATTTAAGTCTTTAAAAATATCAAGTTAATTCTTGTATATGATATTAAAGTCTAATTTCATTTTTTGAATATGGATATAAAGTTTTCCCAACATTATTTATTGAAGACTATCCTTTCCCTGGGAAGCTTTTAAGAAATACAGATGCCTGAGCCTCACTTGACCAATTGAATCAGAATCTCTAGACTTTTAGCCCAGAAATCAATATTTTTAAAAAGCTCTTCATGTGATTCTAATGTGCATCCAAAGTTGAGAAGCACTGCTTTTAAACAGTTGTTAAAATAAGTTGTTAGTAGAAATCATGATCATGTAACTCACCTGGGCTGAGTTAAAAGCATTTCCTGAATTTCCCTGACAACTGGGATCACCTGGGCACTTCAAAAAGAACCAGCATCTGAGGAGCCCTCCCCTGAAAATTTTGTTTCAGTAAATCAGGTAAATTGGGACTATAAGAAAAACAGTTCTCAAAGTTTTCTGAGGGAACAACAGCATCAGCATTGCCTGAAAACTGGTTTAAAATGCAAATCTATGGGCCCTACTCTAAACCTACTAAATCAGCAGTTCTGAGGGTGTAGCCCAATAATCTGTGTTTTAAATAGTCATATGTGATTCTGATACACATTTGAGAAAAATTTCAGAATCACTGGTTAGAGAGCGAGATCAAGTCAAAGTTACCAGTTCAGTCTGCATAAAATAAGCAGCTTTATTATGTCCATAGACTTTACTTTTAATCTAGGCCTTCGGACAAAGGGAAATGAATCGGTGTCCCTCAGTAGTAGGCTGAAGAACAGAAATGCAGGCCTTGGTGGATGGTGGCCAGAGGCAGCACATCGTTCATATTAATATCATTAAAAACACTCTTTGCACTAGAGGCTGAGCTATTAGAGTGACTGCCATAAAAAGAATATTAATCATCCTTGCAGAAGGTTATATGTGGGGCACTTTCAAGGACCTTTTTTAAGACAGTCGGAGAAGCTGGGGTGGAGAGCAGACAAGAGTCAACAAGTTTGATTCCTGTTTTCAAACTGAGGGTGAAAAATTTGTTCCCAGATTACACATTTCGAGGCTTTGCACAGAAGCTTTGTGTTGCTTCAGGAACGTTTAAAGTACCCAGTGGGAACATCTTGGCATAGCATTTGCTGTTATCCATCTGGCTACCTCAGTGAAGTCATGTGCATACTCCAAGCCACTGGCAGGCGACAGGAATTCAGGTTCAAGTTCAAGGGCAGTGCACAAGGCCACCATTGCTTTGCAGCCATTTCCTGTAATTCTTGCTGTTACTTTAATTTTTCTCCTCTTTAAGTCCTCTTACAAACAATGGTGTGGCATTTTAATACCCACCCAACAGAGGATATGAAACCAGCTCCAGGGCTTTTGTTCAAGAAAATGGCAGGATGAATATCATGAGGCTTTTACATAACACCATGTGGTTCTAATTTCATCACAGGAAGTAACCATCAATCTTGCCCTCAAGAGGATAAACTGGTCAATACCCTCTGTAACCACCTTACAGGTTAAAGTTCAAATTCCTAAACTTGTCCTTCACGACCTTTCAGATGGCAGCTAACCTGTGTCCTCAGCTTCATTCTTCACTACTTTCCCCCAGGTACACTAAACTGTCTGTCATTACCTGAATGCTGTACATTCTCTCATTCTGCTAGATGTAAGCTTTGTGGGAACTGGGACTTTAATTGCTGCTTTATCCTTAGTGCCTGGAACAGCACATAATAGGCATTCCATAAGTATGTAATTCTCTGTGCTCTTCGACATTCTGTCCTATCCCTGGGAGGCATGTTGCTCACTTGCCCACTTGGCAAATGCCTTCCCAGCCCTAGCTCTAGACCACTGTAGGCACAGGGAGCTCTTGACTGCAGCCCTCGTAATGCTGCACTGTAGACACACCATAAGCGTTCTTACTTCAACCTCCCCAACTAGAGGGTGACGGTCCTGAAGGCAGGGTCCACCTCCTTGTCAATATGCACCTTCAGAGCTTCATGGCTCATGCTCCAGAAACCCTTACTGAATCGGTGAATGATTCCAGCTTGGCATCCTATTAGTATCCTGTGGTCTCCGTCCTTCCCAGGATGTGAGGTCAATTCTTAACCCGTTATGGCATTCAGCAGTTCAGGTCCTGGGAAGCCCTGAGAGTTCAGATCAACACTCAACAGACACAGCGGAGCCAGTTGGCTCTGTTATTTCTAGGCACTGCAGCAGCGACTCTTCTTGTTACCCTATGTACTTTGATACTCTAGATCAGAAAACACACTGACTTGTACTACTTGATTCCACTAGTTTCAAAAGGAGAAGAGAGTAATAAAACCCTGCCATTCTGAAAGTTTATACTTTTTAAATATAGTTTTTAGAATAAAAGAAAAGCATTTTTTCTGACTCTTTCTTATATAAATAATTTATAGTAAAACTTTACTAATTTAGACTCATGAGAAAGTCATTCTGAATTAATATAAATATGAATTATGGAATATTCTTAAATTCTGTACAAGTAACCAAGATAAGATTTCAGAATATTATTCATTAGGGAAAAAGATTTATAAGGAGCATATTAAAGAGTAGTTCTCAAAAAAAATAAAATAAAAAAGTTAGGCCCTTGTGTTAGTTACCAAGCTTGTCTACATTAATAGCACTAATGTGTTTGGAAGCAGTTTGTTCTGACAATGTAGGTAAACAACTCATTTGTATTTTTTTTTTTAATTGTGCAGGGGTTTTTTGTTTTTGTTTTTTGTTTTTTTTTTTTTTTTAGGAAAAAAACCCTTTGTTTCACTAATAGTATTATATAAGATAAATTTGAGCCTATACTCTTTGGGAAAGATTATTGATTCTAATTTTCAATTGATATTTTGCCATTTTAAACATGATAAACAACCCTGCATACAGTACAGAGGAAACAAAATAAACATTTCCTGCATCCAGGAGCTCACAAGATTTTCTTTTTTAAAAAGCAGCTTTTTCAAACCTCTGCTCCTCGAGGCCCCTTAAGGCCTGCTGGAGGTGGGGAATTGGGGGAAGGAGAAGTGGGCCAAGCTCCAGATCCCCTTCTTCCCACCAACACTTCAGAGACCTCAGGTTCATGTTGCTTTACAAACAAATTTGGTTCCACATGAGAATGAGTTTGAACAAAGTGTTCTGTAATAGAAAAAAAAAAAACTTTGAAAGCCACTATTTAACAACAGTGAAAGACACATAGAGGACATCTAGACAGGAAAATAAAAATATTAAACTGATATATGAATGACCCTGAAAGATTTACATCCCCTGCAGGCCAAGGTTAAATGCATTTTATTGGTGCAGAACTGTTGAAATGGGTAGAGAGCTGAGGGAAGGGAGCTGTCACCCCTACTGAGCTACCCAAGAAGGCCTCACAGAGGAAGGAAGAACCGAAGGGCTGTTGGATGAAAGGAAGACAGCTTAGCAGGGTGCAGAAGAGAAAAGCAGGATATTCCAAGCCCAGGTCAAAATTGCAAATGGACTCTATGATTATTAAAAGGTAAAATCTTGCTGCTAAATCCATTAATGGTCATAAAACCATCACCCTTTCCTCATTGGACAAGATTGTTCTTTTACTCTTTGCTTTGAGCAATGTCAGCGATTTCACACCCTCTTTCCTGCCTTCCTTGAGCTCTCCCTTCCTCTCCTGACCCTTGTCATTCTTCTTCTTCTCTTAGGACTCCCTTGTAACCTCAGTTGGATGTTTCAGCAACTATGGATTGGTGCATACACATGAAACCCACTCAAGATTACTTTGTTGACCTTCATGGTAGCCGAAGAAGCTTGACAAGGACCATGGGCCCAGCTGAGTGGAATGAACCATCAGCACCTGCGCTGCAAAAAGGAACAGCCAATGCTCCAATTGCACTGTGAAGCCCCCCAGGCAGAGATCTGTAGGGAAGCTTGTTAAGGAAAGAAGGTCTGTACTATGCTCTGGCTGAGGCTGAAAGGACTGGGCAGCTCTGCCTCCCGAGAGGAGTGAAAGTTTGAAGAAATGACACCAGGCTAAGCAATCCGACTTGAGGTGGGAAACTTGACAATTCTTTAAAAAGAATTTGGTATATGTTTACAATGGAATATTACTCAATTTTAAGAGACGACAGTGAGTTAGCACCGCTTATATTATCCTGGATTAAGCTTGAGCCCATTAATTGAAGTGAGGTGACACAAGACCGGAAGAATGGGCCCCACATGTACTCGCCATCAAATTGGTATTGACTGATTAACACTATGCTGCTCAAAGGGTGGTGGTGTTCACCAGGGATTGGCGGGAGGGTAGACCCACATCTGAGAGATGGGGTGGGTCTCACATCTGAGAGATGGGGTGAGCAT
This sequence comes from Lepilemur ruficaudatus, assembly GCA_963574885.1. Lineage (NCBI taxonomy): Eukaryota > Metazoa > Chordata > Mammalia > Primates > Lepilemuridae > Lepilemur > Lepilemur ruficaudatus. Next base: position 101,362 of record CAUYRT010012582.1, read on the forward strand.
TGTGGAGGGGAGGGGCATGCTTGGAAATATATTTGGAGATGGGAATTAGGGGTCTCACTAGGGGGAAGGAAATCCTCTAAAACTGATTTACGTGAATAGCTGTACAACTTGGTAAATTTACTAATAACCATTTAATTGTACACTTAAAATGGAGTAAAGGCATGACATGTAAATTATACTTCAATAAAGAAAGAGAAAAAAAGAAGTTATCACAGCTGTGTATCTTCAGTTTTTTACTTCTGCGCATGAACACTCCTTGATGATTTCCTGATTCCTTTAAATGGCAAACCTGGTATTCAGCATCTATGTCATTATTTTAATAAGTGCCTACTGACTGCACAGACCATGCTAGATACTTTGCATAGTCTATCCTTTTTAACTGTTTAAGGATATTTGATAAATGGCAAAAGACAAAGGTGACTTCCTATGTATCTTTCCTTAAGTATTAAAGCACCCTTATTAACTGAAATTTTTTTTATGGAAATGATTTTTCAGATAACTTCATGCTCAAGATGTCTTATTAACTTGGATCTATCTCTTTAACATATACAATATAAACTTAATTAAAAAAGTGAGAAAAATAAAAAAATATTTGGTAAAATTTTAAAGTTAAAAAATAAATTGCCTTGTTTCAATGAACATGTTCTCATTATGAAGCTTCCAAGTAAAGAATTTAAAAGATCCCTATGAATCTAAGCCATTTTTAAGTGTTAGTAAGAAACTTAATAATATAAAGGCATTAAAAGACAATATAAGTAAATGATTATTAGGCTGTTATATATGCGGTTAACTCATTTCAGCCATAAGCAAGAATGGTTTAAATCACATTAAAATCAACCAGTGAATATTTATAGGGTACAGGCTATATGCCTACCACTCTGTTTGGCACCAGAACATATCAAATTTGGACCCTCAAATCTTTTATAGTTTTGTTGCGGAGGTAAGACCTAAACCCACATGGGAAAAGGAGGAATATTTCCCACATTCTTTTTTAAAGTTTCTCCTATCTAGCTTTTTGTATGAGTTTCTTTTTTTTTTTTTTAATGTTCTGTTTGTTTGAATTAAAAGAAAGAGCACGACAGTGTCCATAATTTACTACTACAGTACGGGGGTGTTATTATTATTACGGGATTACGCTGTACTATTACCACATGAGCCAATACAGTATTGTTAATATTATGTTGTTACCATACATGTGCTATTCATCAGGAATCCGAGTTATATACAAATCTGACCTAAAGACGTTCTCAGGAACATATCTTTTCTGTAACCTGGGAAACACCTGTATTTACCATGGAGTTAAGTAGTGACTTGATTAGTATTGCTCTTCTATAATTTTTCCCCTTCCACTGACATAATTGTCCAATTTTTTTTGAACCTACAGCCAATTCTTCTCAAACATCTGTAAAATGCCTCTCAATATAATTTCAATGTAATTTCCTACATAGCCCAAAACTATCAAGTCATCGTTGGCTTAAGTTTTTTGTAAACTTTTCTCTGGAGCCCTGAACATTTCTGCTCCAATCTGGGCCGAGTGCTCTACACTTGCGACTCAGACATAATCCTGGGACTTCCCTTTGCCTTCATTTAGAAATTTCTTTCCTTTTCTCCTGTATTGGGTCACCTGCTCTCTAGATCTCACATCTTGTTTTACTCCCTATTTTTCATGGCATATATTACTAATAGCTGCTAATGTTGCCATTGAGAAGGCATGCAATTCTGATACACAGTTCTCTGAAATGCTCTAGGACAGTTCTGATTTTCCTGGTATTCTGGAATATCACCAGATGGTGTATGCTTCAGTGTGGGTTTCTTTTTCATTTCACAGGTTCCAGATTTCTGTTGCTTTCCTACTCTTACTATCCTGCCTCTAGGTCCACAGACCTGCCTTTGAGCTTCCAGTAATCCTGAAGCCTTAGAGATTCTCACACCCAGGCTCTGCTTCATCAACCAGGTTTGGCAGCCTTGGCTTTGCAGCCAATTCCAATGCAAGGTAAGAATGCCAGGTATGAACCAGCGAGCGTACTCTTCTGCCATGATTTGTCTTTCCCACAGAGGACATGGCAGGAGTCCTAAATTAGCCGGTTCCTTATGTCCTGTCCCTGAGATCTCTCTTGTCATCTGATACAGAATTTCCTCAGTTCTGTTCTCAGCAATAATAAAGACTATGAATGCCTTAACTTACTCAGCAACATTAACTGCTATTCCAACTGATGACTAGTTGTTTCATGGCATTCATTTAAAACCTAACCTAATTTTAAGCATAAAACATCAAACATTGGAGGGAGTGAGCTCAAATTTATAAAGTAAAAACTACATTAAAAGACAGAATAGCATGGCAGCTCAGAAGCCAGGTGGTGGAGTCAGACTTCAAGGTTTAAATGCTCGCTGTCACACTTACCAGCTGTAGGGTCTCGTGAAACTTACCTAACCCCTCTAAACCTGTTTCCTCATCTGCAAAATGGTGCTAATAATAGCATATATCACACAGTTATCATGAGAACTAAATAAGGTAAACATGCATGTCACTTAGCATGAGAGGCAGCTATTATTACTGTCCTTGGCTGACACTAATTATGGGACTAACAAAATTGCTTACGCCAAGGTTTGGGGTTTTTTTGTTTGGTTGGTTGGTTTGTTTCTTCATTTGGAAAATGAGAATACTGAGAGGGCTTGCTTCATAGGTTGATTTTGAAGAACAAATGGTTAAAGAATGATAAAGCACTTGCCCAGTGTCTGAACACAGTAAGCACTGAATCACACACACACACACACACACACACACACACACTACTCTTTAGTCAAATATTTTTAGCTGACTTATCTGGACCAGAGATTGTGTTTCTGGGTCAAAATTCAGTGTCTTGTGCCACATGTTACTGCTACTGGATTCAAAGCAGCTCCCCTTCCTTTCATTTTAAATAAGAATCCTTTTTGTCATCCGATTTTATTTTCTGGTGTCCCTTTCAATTAAAAAAGAAACGTCTGCTTCTCTATAAGATTCATGGGCCATGTATCTTTATTTTTACGCCACACAGGTCTTTGGTACTTTTGGCATCTGGTCGCTCCTTTCCTGCATGTAAGTAACTGCCATTCTCTATGCCCTTATCTTGATTGGAGCCTCTCAGGAGTTGGCTTTTTATTCCAATCACCACCCCCATCCCAGGTGTTAATCCTCTCTCTTTACTCTGCTAGGAACAGACCCTAGCACAGAGAACTTGTGCCTGGTTGTAGCAGACTCTGATTGAGAAACAATGGGTTAGCAGAATGGAGACTAATTCAAACCTGCAGGTCTGTTTTTACGATGCTATTTTATCATCTCATGTTAAAGAAAAAGGTAAAATAGGAAGTGGAACTGAATGATAAATGCTGCCAATAAAACGATAGCATCAAGTACCCTGCTCCGAAGGGATACCAAATGACCCCCAAAAGACTTTTACTGAGGTTCAAAGAGTTCCCATTTCTGAAATACTAGGTACAATATTTTTTTACAGAGTAAATAGAGCCCAAGAGATAGTAAGTCATTTAAACACTTCTCTCCTTTTTCCTTCAGTTAAGAGGAGCCAACTTAATATATTTTTCTTCCAATTGAGCCCAGGGGACACTATTCACTACTGGGGGGCTATAAAAGGTATTTGGGAGCCTAACCAACAGCCAAAGATAGATGGCAGGTTCCGTGGCAATCACAGGTTCATCCGAGGGATGCATATTAAGTGCACGCCCTTTTACACAGCTTTTTGACACACGGCCCTTTTGAATCTGACCCGTTTAATTTTCGTGTGGTAACTTGCAGTTCATGATGCCTTGGGGCTAGTTATAATAAGTTCACGTCTGAGATTACACATCTGATATTTATAAAAACACAAATACTCCAGAACTTTCTCCAGGCAGGAAATGACAAATCTTTGGTAAGCTATTTTCAGGACTTAAAAAAAAGTTGGTGACGAACTAACCATTGCGAGTAAAACGATGTTGCCTTACTGCATATTGAAACCAGTCCCTCCTAACAAAAATGCCAAAAGTCATTATCTATACAATTTAATACTGTGCAGTAAGTCCCTGGCAATCCCCCGCAATCTGCAGCATTACACAGGACTGCACTGAGCAGGACATGAGATAATATGGGCTGACTTAATTAGACTCTGGGATGCCGGAAAATCGTGACTCTCTAGGTCCAACTTTGTTATTTCCCAACCAATTCCAGTTGGAAAATATGATCTCAGGTGATAACATTTCCTTAACTTTTATGTATCTCCTTTTATTACATCAGAGGAGGCTGGTGGAGTGGTGGTGCCGGTGGCAGTTCTGGTATGTTTTCTTTTAAAAAGTACTCAATTTTAGCATTTGCCAGAAAGTATTGTTAAGGCTTCTGAGATACAAAGTCCCCCAAAGCCATGCTACATTTTTAGCGTTAAAGGTACAGATTCTTAATCACATTTACCTCTGGTATAAATGAGAGAAACAAAGCGAGATTTCTTGGTAAAGGATGACCTGTCGTAAAATGCTTAATCTTGTCTCTGTGAACTATTAAGAACCAACTATTCCTGAAAAGGATTTTAAGTTGATAAAACACATGATCCTAACACCTTGGGAGGCTCAGGCAGGAGAATCGCTTGAGGTCAAGAGTTCAAGACCAGTGTGAGCAACATGGCAAGACCACATCTCTACAAAAAAACACAAAAATTAGCCAGGAATAGTGATGTGCACCTGTAGTCCCAGCTACTTGGGAGGCTGAGGCAGGAGGCTTTCTTGAGACCAGGAATTTGAGGTTGCAGTGAGCTATAATGACGTCACTATACTCCAACCTGGGTGAGAGAATGAGACCCTATCTCAAAAAAAAAAAAAAAAAGTAAAAGAATGACGAAGAACCATAACTCATTGTGTTATTGCGTTTTAAAAAAATGTTTATATGTAATTCATTTTTTTAATTTTTATTTTGAAGATTTCAAACTTAGAAAAGTTAAAAGAATAATACAATGCAACATTGAGATTGCCATATATGCTTTATTTATATGTATATGTATCCATATATTAATATAGATGTATGTTATTTTTGCTGCAACATTTGAAAGTAATTTTCTGACACTGTGACAATTAACCTCTGAATTGTATAGTGTGAATTCTCCTACATCCTCATAATACCACTATCACATCTACAAAAGATAAAAATAATTCCCTAATATCATCTAATATCTAGCCCATATTAAATTTTCCTTAATTGTTATCTAAAAGCTTATTTTATTACAGCTTGTTTATTTGAACCAGAATCTAATCAAGGTTTACATACTGTATTTGGTCATCATTTTAATCTAGAACAGTTCCCACAGCTGTTGTGTCTACTGGCTTGTTTTAAAGCTCTTGACTTTCTCAAGAGACTAGACTAGTTGTCTTACAGAATGTTTCACATTTTGAATTTGCCTGATTGATTCCTTGAAATATCATTTAACTTGTTCTTTTACTTACCGAGATTTTGTCAACTAGAAGTTAGTTCTAAAATTTGTCTGTTTCTTTGAAATGTCATTTAACTTGTTCTTTTATTTCCTGACTTTTCTGTCAACTAGAAGTTACTCCTGAAGGTTTGCTTAGATGCAAACTAACACTCTTGGCCAGGATGCTTCGCCGACAATGGATTTCATGTTATACTACCTCATTATCAGGCAGCACATAATGCTAGGTTATACTAGTGATGCTAAGTTTAATCAATTAAGGTGACAAGTGACAGCATTCTCTATGGTAAGGTACATTGTCCCTTTTTTGTTAATACATTTAAAAGAAACAAAAGGTGTAACTATTTTGATGTTACTTAAGATACTGTGTATAAATCACTATGGATTCATCCAGCACAAGAATTTTTAAACTCTGACCCATGGATGAGCTTGCAGTATATACATGAACTGTTTAAAATTGCTTGCAAAATGTTGTGTGCAGGCATATTCCTGGGGAAAATGACATTCAAGCCATTTCCAAAGGGGATGAAGACACAAAAGTGATTAAGAACAATAGTTGCAGGTCAAAGTCTTCATTCTTGAATTCTATTAATATTTTAACACCATCCACATTGCCCTCTCCTTACCCCCTATGCTGTGACCTCTCAATAAAGCTCGTGATTTACTGACCTGTGCCCTCATTGCCACAGTTAATGACCCATCACTTTCGGACTGCAAAGTTGTGTGGCTCATGCTTACTGTGACCATGTTATACAGTGCAGTATTACATAGGCTGACACTTATAAACACATTAACAAAATGTTATTGAAACATCAGCACACCACACACACATACAGCAAGGGGAAAAAGGGAGAGTGAATGGGAGGAGAGGAGAGAAAGAGTTGGCTGATGCTGTGACCTAAGCTAATGCTGATACCGATAAGAGGAAGGGAGAAGTAGTGCAGAAGGAGGAGGAGAGGGGAGGCGGGACGGGTAAAAAAAGTGGGGAAAGAGAAGGAAGGATGTAGATGTCTATCTACTCTAAGCAAACTAGAGGAAGCCTGGCAAGCTTCCTCTTACAGCCCATGGGGGTTCCCATAAAACACTTGGTTACTCAGCTTCCTCCCACCATTACGCTCCTTCCACTGGGTCTTATTTACGACGTGACTTCCATCTGACAAATCCTGCAGAATGAAGAAGCCTGGGCTATGAGAGATGGGGGTGCAGAGCTCAGTTCAGATCCCCTCTGGATCCCACTGACGATTCCTCAGAGGTTTCCTCAGAAAGGCTGCAAACATTCCCACAGCCTTTTCCCCTCCCTCCAAGTCCAAGACAGGCCCAGCCTTCCAATATCACCACCAGGCAGAGCCACCACTAGCTTATGTGGCACCTTTGTGCAAATTTGGAAAAAGGCAGCCCATCTGGGCAGATGAATTGGACAAAGGTACCCGGCCCTGGGCAGACATGGTCCCACTGGTGCCCAGCCCGGCCACCAGAGCCTGGGCAGGATTCCGGCCCTCCTCACCCTGGGGCTGGGCACCACTGCTGTTACTTTTAACGTACCAGACAAAAGACCACAATAAGTAGATGCTTGGAAAACAATTTGAGCAAGAACTTCCCTTGCTTTCTGTTTCCAATATTAGAGGAAACCTGAAGAATCCAAGTTTATAAACATACTCCTGCTAAGCATCCCACTCCGCTAATAAAGTGGATTCTTTTTGAACTTTAAGAAAACCACTCCGCATCAACATGGGAATCAGATGGTTTTTGGCGTGAAATTTCAGGTTGGCGATTACAGGTATTTCATTCATATTGGTTCATTTATCCCCAATAATGCCTCTGTGTTTCATAATGAAAACCTCAGCACAGGAACTCTCCCTATAAGCCCATGCAGCTGGATGACAACTTAGATTCATGGTTCTGAGTCTGGTAACTGATTTTTCCTATTAGCTTCAAGGAAATATTTTCCCCGTTATTTTAAGTTCAGTACAGTTTAATATGGCTATTACAATATATCACCTCCTCCTCCACCCCACTCCCCAACCCATTTTTGGCCTATTAGAAGCACCATATTCCTTATTTAGTACTTGCAAATCCTTTGGTTGCATAGTCTATATAAGTAACTCATGCAGTGTCTAGAACTAAGACCCACTTTATGGGCAGAAGGTAATACATCTTGACAATAACTAGTTAAACAGAAGTTTATTTTTCCTTCCTAAATGGGCCAGAGCCCACATTACAATCCTGCAGAGGGAAAATAAGACCAAATAGCATATAAGGTTCTCAGTATCTTATTTTCCCCATGATTCTTCATTTGCTTACTCTGGTACAGCCTGAGAAAAATTGTGAGGTCAGCAAAGTTCATCTTCTTTAGCTCTTTGCATGTGACTTTCAGTGTTCTCCTCCAAGCTAGGCACCCAGAACCTCCTTGTCACCAGCAGCCACACTGCACTGGCCTGGCCCAAGCAATCTTCTTTTTAAGATGGTGGCTGCCTATCTACTCAATAACATGAGTGTTTAAGTTAACTAACTGGTCTCTAGTTCTTCTAGATGACATATACCTCCTCTGGAGTTGACCCTGTTGGTTTTCTAGACTAGCAGTCAGCAAACTCCAACCTGTGGACAAAATCTGGCTGGCAGGTTGTTTTTTTTTAAATACAGTTTTATTGGAACATAGCCACACCCTGTTTGTGTATATATTGTCTGTGGCTGCTTTTACCCTACCACAACAGAGTTGAATAGTTACATCTGGCCCTTTACAGAAAAAGTTTGCACTCTGATCTAGACAACAGTCATTCATTTCTCTCTTCCCTGCTGGTGCATAGAACCCTAGTCTTCTGGCATTTTGTTACTTAGATCTGATTCCATTTTCATTGACACATCCTGCCTATTAACACATATGGACACCACCTGCCATTTCCTAACTCAAAGGCATGATTTGAATGGTAGAAATGTCAGGTGTCCTCTAAGGATGGTGTGATATAATATGATTAAAATAACTTGCCTGGCTCCTGAATATGCAGCCCTGCAAGCTTACTACTGTGAATGTGACCTGTTACCACTTTCTGGATGCCGTTTATGTCTACATAGAATAAGAAGGCTCAGCTGGTTATTTACTGTTTTGCAGAATGATGAAGTGAGGAAAATTGGCTCTGGGGTGAGAAAGACCTGGATTTTATGCCAGGCTATATAATTTTCTGGCTGTGTGACCTTTGGCTAGTTATTAACCTCCCTAGGCCTCAGTTTCCTCATTCCAAAAGAGTGTCTTGCACACAGTTGTGCCATGTTTTTGTTGTTTCTTTTGCTAACCGCTTAACCCCTATCTCCTAATGTGTTGCTTTGTAGACCCAAGCTCTGATCATTTGGTCAATTATGCCATGTTTAAGGAAGGAAGATACCACTTTCTGTACAGAGATGCTGAGAGATGAAAATGAGATAAGTCAGGAGGTAAGGCCTGGTATTTAGTACTTCCTCAAAGAACTAAATATGCCTCCTTCTTTTTTTTCTACTCTAATATTGATACAGCCAACTCCTCAACAACCATGACTGGCTTTGAGTCCCTAAGATTGAGAATTTGCCTGCTACTCTTGTTTCTATTAACTGCCTTGATTAGCCTCTGATCAGACTGCTAGGCTACCTATTCCAAGATGGCAAGCAAGGCAAGACCTATGCTGATCACCTGCTGTTTACCTTCTCCAGCCCTGCCTAGTACCTAGACTGTAATTAATGGTTAAATTACTCTTAAATTAATGGTGCTTAGAGGGCTACCCTGAAACTTCCTTTGGGAGCTGATCACCCAGATCCATATTCTTCTTTGGATTGATACTCCCAGTTACCAAATGACCACTTCTGCCTTGGGTAATGTTTTAGTGCCTAATATTGTTCTGACCCAGGCTGGTCCATCTCTGGCTGACCAAGCCCTGCTTCTAAGTCTCAGACCTACTGTACTTCTCCATTTGCTCCAGCCTCCCTGGGTCACCACTTGTTTCACACAGTTCTTATTACCGTCTGTATGTGATTCATGAAATATGAATACTGAGATATTGCATGAACAATACTATGAAGAGTAAAGGCATACCCCTGTGTGAAGGGGCAGACTCTCATCTGAAAGGTAAGGTCATTCTTACTATCTAGAGGTATGCTTTCTGGACTATAAAACAGAATTTAAAGAGATTCTTTTAGAGATGGATGTGTGTGTCTGTCTGTGTGTCAGAGGGTGGGGATAAGTTGTCTTTTGTCTCGATTATAATGGTGGCAAGAATCCAGCAGTCAGATCTTCAGAGTCAAGTGTGAAGACAGACAAAGGGAGTCTATGTAAAGTGCTTATAAAATGGTACAGTGCTTATAAAATAGCCCCAGTCTTCTTGGGGCTAGAGTATACATTTCAAGATAGCAAGTTGAGAAGGACAGCACAAAAGAGCCACATTCACTGCTATATCTTCAGCACATAGAATAGTGCCTGGCTTGCTAACGATACTTAATAAATATTTATTGAGAAAAATGAATGAATGAGAGCACCAGAGCCTCTAATTTGTAAGTGAGCTTCTGTTCCCTGAGGAACCACTTGATGCTATCGAAGGGTCATAACTTGCTCAGGTATAGATATGAAATCACTTGTAACTTTCTAGTAACTACTATCAGTGGCTATCAAGCTTCATTTTGGTTCTTGGGTTTTAATCTCATTTACTTTAGAACTTGAATCTCATATTTAATTCTGAGTTCTCTTCTTCTCCTCTTTCTCACCTCCACTGCATCCCTAGCTGAGATTACTTAGGGTAAAATCTGACCTCTCACTCAATTCATAAATCAGCTTTCAACCCTGGGTCCTTACCCATTCTGTGACGGAGTAGGATGAAGGCGGAACACTGCCTGTGTCATTTTGTCATTGGTTGTCATCATTTCTAGGTCTAACACTGGATGGTATGGATTGAAGCTGTGTGGTTGGCTTCTGAACCTAGTTATTTTGTGGGGCTTGTGTATTGGTTTGAGGGAAGATTTACTGTGACCTTTAGCTTCAGAGCCCCTGTAAGAGAGATCCTTCTCAGGCCTGACCTTTCCTTTCCCTGCCCGAGCCCCCACCGTGGCCAGTAGCTTTGTGGGGGTGGGGAGTGGAGGAGAGATTCTTGCTGGGTGGTTCAAGCCTAGCCGCCTTCTTTGTGTCCATGTGACCTATGGTGACCTCTCAGAGGCTCAACACATCAAGCAGTGGGAATATAGGCATCAGCCCCTTGCTGTCCCTTCTCTGAGCTTTGCCATCTTGCTCCTGTCTCTTTCTCCACACCCCTGAAATACCAGGAAAAAAAAGGCAGTCCTCTAGCAGAACAACTTTCAAGGCAAAGCTAAACCCCAGCCCTGACTTAATGGAGTGGCGATGGGGGCTGTATAGACACCCCCGGTTATTGTGAAGGGGCTCAGACAGCCCAAATTGAATCATCCCTTCTATTAAAGTATACGTGTCCTTGCTCTAAGTCATCTTATACCCCTTGATGATTAAGATCCTTAACCCATCCAGTCTTGTTGGGCTGGGAAGGCACAGGCACACGCACATCAAGAAATTATCCTTTTTGAACCTGCTCTGAAGAATTTGCCAACTTTCTTCTCAACAATGTGCCATCTCCATTTGCTATAACAGCTATAATAGGGGGTAAAAACAAACAAACAAACAAAAAAAAAAAACCAAGAAACCTTTGTAAACATCTCTCACTAGCTGGTTTCCTTTGTAATCACTGTATTTATTTCCATGTTGATTTCCCTTGAATTAAAAACTGGAAACTTCATTGAAATTTCCAGCCTGTCCTGGGAAATCAGGGGAAAAAAGATGTAATACTTGGGCCAAAACGTTAAAGGGAGAGCTGGTGCCTATTTAGGTGTCAGGAATGAAATCAAAGTGAAAAACTTCAAGGAAAGAAGGAACTCAGGAACAAGGAAGATCATTTTGTCAACCTTTCCTCCCCAACGTGATCATCTCTGCCAGAGGCAGGTCTGGGAAGATCAGAGTTTTGTGGTAACGGTGCCTTTCCAGCTGACTGCAGCTTAGGGCCTGGCTACTGGGCAGTCTTCCCTGTTAATAGCACGTAGGCTCCTTGGGAAACAACCTCTTTCATCAACAACTTTACATGCCACTCTGGTGTTTGATTTTTATGGTTGTTTGAAATCTAAATCATTCTATTATCTCAATTCTTTCTCCCATTCTTGGGTTTTGGTAAGCTGGGATGGTTACTTTTATGTGTCAACTTACCTGGGCCACAGGTACCCAGATATTTGTTAAACGTTATTCTGGGTATGCCTATGAGGGTGCTTTGCTTTCGTGCTCTCTCTTTCTCTGCCTGTCTTTGAACTGGGACATTGGTCTTCACCTATCTTCAAACTCAGAACTGTACTGGGAACCTACACCATTGGCTCTCCTCAGTTCTCAGCCCCACATATACGTGTGTGTGTTGGTTCTGTTTCTCTGGCAAACCCAGACTAATTCTACTCCCTCTAACTTAGATTCATATATTAATAATTTACAGTTTAAAGTAATCTTCAAGATGATGTGGTGTAGTCAGTTTGAAAATAAGGAATCAAAGGAAAGAAAGACTAAGCAGCTAGAAATTTAAGGGAGGGGCATTTAGAAGCACGAGAGGTATAGAAGTGCTATGACAATAAATTCTCCATATATACATGACTGACTGGTAAACTATACTTGTCTTACAAAAATTGAAAGTCAGAGACATGCAAGAATATGCTGTACCTTTGAGTGTGTTCTCAAGCCACACAAAGCTTAATGACAAGGATAGAAATTATACTGTCTTGACTGAGCATAACCTATGCCCAGCTATTGGTTGGCTGACCACTAAATTGCACAGGTACAAGAGAGATGATTAGAAAGTCATACTTAAAAAAAAAAGAGAAGAGAAAAGAAACAAACACACTAAGCAGGGAGATCAGCAGCTACACACCTGGAGGAAGACATTTCATTTCAGAAAAATTTCAGGAAATTCAATTGTCTACAAAGCAAAGCAAACAACAATAACCTTTGAAATACAAAAAAAAAAATCTAGAATTGCTACAATATTTTACCTACAATGTCCACATTTTAACCAATTATTACTAGGCATTTAAAGAAAAAATAAAGTATGACTCATTTTCATACTCATTTTAAAAAAGAACACTCAATAGAAAGAAAGTGACGCCAAGTTGGCCTGTATGTTGGATTTAGCAAAAACTTTAAAGTAGGTGTTATAAATACGTTCAAAGACTTAAGGGAAAATATGATCAAAGATTAAAGGAAAAATACACTAACTAAACACACAGAGAATATCCACAGAAAAAGAGAAACTATAAAAATAATAGATTAGAAACCCTAAAACTGAACCTCAAATAAACAGATTTGAGAAAAAATAAGAATCAGTAAACTTTAAGATAGATAAATGGAAAGTATTAGATCTGAAACACAGAGAAAAAATATTCAAGATAAATGAACATAGTACTGAGGTATTTCAACACGTGTGTCATTGTAGTCTCAAAAGAGAAAAGATATAAAAAGAGACAGAAAAATATTTATAGAAAAAAAGTCTAAAATTTAACCAATTTGTTTTGAGACATTAACTAAGTTTGATTAATTAGATAATCCAATCCAATCAGCTAACATCAACTGATTGCTAATTAATTGATTTCATTAACTGATATTAACACATTAACTGCCACGAGAGTTGTATTGAACTCACTCTAGTTTTGACCCCGTGGCTGCGTAAAACATATATAAAATTTTACTTGTTGGTGTCCTTATTGTTAAAATTAACATTGACAATTTAATTCTAAAAACATGGATTAAATGAATAGAAGTCAATAAATTTTGTTTTTCTATTTATGTTTACCTTTAAATTACACTGAAGGTTTTTATTCTATTTTTGTAATAAAACACTGTGGACCCAAGGAAAAGTTTCTGATGTTTTTGTATGGCAGTCAATGTGTTAACTAAGATGCTCAACAAACCCCATGTAGGAAAAATCAACGAAAGGAATACCTAGTCGGACATTGCAGTCCAAATGCTGAAGGCAAAAATTAAGAAAGAATTCTTAAAAACATCAAGGGGAAAAAAAATACACAGACATACTTCACTTTATTGTGTTTTCCTTTATTGTGCTTTGTTGAGATTGTGTTTTTCACACTGAAGGTTTGTGGCAACCCTGCATTGAACAAGCCTATCAGTGCTATTTTCCAACAGCATGTGCTCAGTTCCTGTTTCTGTGTCACATTTTGGTAATTCTCTTCTAATTTTTTCATTATAATTATTATTATGGTGTTCAGTGATCAATAATATTTGCTGTTACTATTGTAATTTGGGGGCACTGTGAACCATACCTATATAACACAGCAAAGTTAATTGATAAATGTTGTATGTGTTCTGACTGATCCACCCACTGGCCTTTCCCCCATCTCTCTTCCTCTTCTTGGGCCTCCCTATTCCCTGAGATACAATATTGAAATCAGGCCAGTTAATAATCCTAAGTGGGGCCAGGTGTGGTGGCTCATGCCTGTAATCCTAGCATTCTGGGAGACTGAGGCAGGCGGATCACTCAAGGTCAGGAGTTTGAAACCAGCCTGAGCAAGAGCGAGACCCCGGCTCTACTAAAAATAGAAAGAAATTAATTGGTCACCTAAAAAATATATATATAAATTAGCCAGGCATGGTGGCACATGCCTGTAGTCCCAGCTACTCGGAAGGCTGAGGCAGGAGGATAGCCTGAGCCCAGGAGTTTGAGGTTTCTGTGAGCTAGGATGATGCCACGGCACTCTAGCCCAGGCAACAGAGGGAGACTCCAAAAAAAAAAAAAAAAAAAAGAAAAAATCCTAAACGGCCTCTCAGTATTCAAGTAAAAGTAAGAGTCTCACTTCTCTTATATTAAATCAAAAGCTACTAATAAATGATTAAGCTTAGTGAGGAAGGCATGTCAAAAGCCAAGACAGGCCAAAAGATAGGCCTCTAATGCCAAACAGTTAGCCAAGTTGTGAAAGCAAAGGAAAAGTTCTTGAAGAAGATGAAAAGAGCTGCTCCAGTGAAACGTAAATGATAAGAGAGCAAAACACCATTATCATTGATATGGAGAAGGTCTTAGTGGTCTGGATAGAAGAGCAAACCAACCACAGAATTCCCTTAAGCCAAAGCTTAATTTAGAGCAGGGACATAACTCTCTTCAATTCTATGAAGACTGACAGAGGTGAGGAAGCCACAGAATAGTTGGAAGCCAACAGAGGTTGGTTCATGAGGTTTAAGAGGCTTTCTCCATAAAAGTGACAGGTGAAGAAGCAAGAGCTGACATAGAAGCTGCAGCAAATTATCCAGAAGATCTAGCTAAGACCACTGATGAAAACGGCTACACTAAAAAACAGATTTTTAATGTAGATGAAACGGCTTCCTATTGGAAGAAGATGTCATCTAGGACTTTCATAGCTAACAGGAGACGTCAATGCCTGGTTTCAAAGCTTCAAAGGACAGCCTGACTCTCTTGTTAGGGTCCAATGCAGCTGATGACTTGAAGTTGAAGCCAATGCTCATTGACCATTACAAAAATATGAGGGCCCTTAAGAATTATGCTAAATCAACTCTGCCTGTGCTCTATAAATGGAACAACAAAGATGGATGACAGCATGTCTGTTTACAGCATGGTTTACCGAATATATTAAGTCCACTGTTAAGACCTACTATTCAAAACAAACAAACAAAAAAGATTTCTTTCAAAATATTACTGCTCATTGACAATGTACCTAGTCACCCAAGAGCTAGAGATATAGCTCTCCTTGTAAATCTGATGGAGATGTACAAGGAAATTAATGTTGTTAATCTGGCTAACAAAACATCCATTCTACAGCAAATGGAATAAGGAGTAATTCTGATTTTCAAGTTTTATTATTTAAGAAATACATTTCAAAATTCTATAGTTGCTATAGATGGTGATTCTTCTGATGAATCTGGACAAAGTAAATTGAGAACCTTCTGGAAAGCATTCGCCATTCTAGATGTTAAGAGTATTTGGGAATCATGGGAGGAGATCAAAACATCAATATGAACAGGAGTTTGGAACAAGTTGATTCCAACACTCATGGATGACTTTTAGCATTCAAGACTTCATCAGAGAAAGTCACTGCATCATTGCAGAGGTGGTAAGAAATATAGAATTCTAATATATCTAGAATTAGAAGTGGAGCCTGAAAATGTAATTGAATTGCTGCAATTCCATGATAAAACTTGAGTGGATCAGAAGTTGCTTATTATGGATAAACTAAGAAAGTGATTTCTTGGCACAGAATCTACTCCTGGTGAAGATGCTGTGAACACTACTGAAGTGACAACAAAAGATTTAGATTATTCCATAAACTTAGTTGATAAAGCAGCAGCAAGGATTGAAAGTATTGACTCCAATTTTGAAAAAAGTTTTACTGTGAGTAAAATGCTATCAAATAGCATTGCATGCTACAGAGAAATCTTTAGTGAAAGGAAAAGTCAATTGATATAGCAAAACTTTATTGTTGTCTTATTTTAAGAAATTGCCACAGCCACCCCAACCAACACCTAGTCAGCAGCCATCAACGTCAATGAAAGACCCTTCACCAGTGAAAAGACTAGAACTCACTGAAGGCTCAAATGACTGTTAGCATTTTTTAGCCATAAACTACTTTTTAATTAATGTCTG
>CAUYRT010012584.1:0-101385 GCA_963574885.1 Lepilemur ruficaudatus
AATTACCATTCGATCCAGCAATAGCATTATTAGGCATCTATCCAAAAGAGCATAAGACATTCTATGATAAAGACATCTGCACCCGAATGTTTATGGCAGCACAATTCACTATTGCTAGGTCATGGAAACAACCCAAGTGCCCATCAATTCGTGAGTGGATTGTTAAAATCTCGTATTTGTTCACAATAGAATATTAATCAATTTTAAGAAATGACAGTGAGTCAGCACCTCTTATATTATCCTGGATTAAGCTTGAGCCCATTATTCGAAGTGAGGTGTCACAAAACCCGAAGAATGGGTTCCACTTGTACTCACCATCAAATTGGTATTGGCTGATTAACACTATGGTGCTAAAAGGGTGGGAGTGAACACTGGGGAATTGGGGGGTGGAGGGTAGACCCAAGTCTGAGCGACATGGGGGGTCACTGTGGAGGGGTGGGATATGCTTGAAAAGTAGTTGGGGAGTGGAATTAGGGTTCTCAATAGGGGAAGGGAATTCCTCAAAAACTGATTCATGTGATTAACTGTACACCTCAGTAAATTCACTGAAAATCATTTAATTGTACACTTAAAATGGAGTGTTGGTTATACGTAGATACAGTTGGAGCACTATGTATGTATTCTCTGGACTACTTTGACAGAGTAGGTTTTTGAATGTAACAAGATAAGTCAACTTGAGTGGTAATATATCTTGGGAAATCAGCTCACTACAAATTGTGACAGTAAACATTGTACTGTAAATGTTTTGTAGTTTTCCCCCAATAAAATTTTTGGAGAAAAAATGACTTGCCCAAAGAAACATGTTAAGAAATGCTAATGCAGAACTCAGCAAGTGTAATAAATTTTCCTTCTGATTCCTAATTTAGCACCTTTTACATTTTATTGTATTGTCTGAAAAGATTTTTAAAAAAAAAAAAAAAAGCTCAATAACAAAGTGAAAATTTAGAATTAGGTCAATGGTTGATGAATACAGCTTCTTCCTTGTGACATTTGTCATCAAATGAACCCGATCATCTTGCTTTTAAAGTTATCACCGTTCACATAATGTTTGCCTCTTCTGGCTTCTCTACTGCAAGGGCTCTTGGATTCTATTAGGTAAGGATGGGTATTCTTTGGACAAAACCTCATGGCTTTGGGAGAGCAAGGCTGCCCTGGATTCATGCTGGTCATCAAGTTGGATGCTTTGACTTGACCGAGGCACACAGGTAATCAGGATAGACTGAGAACTAGAAGCCATATCTGCATTCTCCCAAGACAGTGCACTTCCCCTGACCAACAAGCAATGACAGCCATCATCAACTGACAGGCATACACATATAGCTAAATAACTGTCTTTCCTTTTGTAAGAATGAAAGGGGAAACAGATCAAAAGGTAAATGCAATTTCAAATGCATTGAATACAATTTTTACTTCTTGACTGTATGTGTGGTAGAAATGTCTGTAGTTATGTTGATCCTGCAACAAGTTGTTTGAAGTTGGAGGCCTCCTGTTTTGATCAAGTTCACAGATACTTTTTGGCCTATAGATCTACAAGCTAATCAAGGGTTAAAATTGCACCTATAGGCCAGAACTCCAATGCTTTGGAAAATGGTTTTCTGTTCTTGGCATTTACTTTCCATCATAAAGCAGACATTTTTAACTTGCGTTTTTTTATTATTAAATACTCTCAAATAAATAGAGAAAAGTGTTTCCCACCAAGTTACTCATAATCACAGTGTTTGAGTAATCATCGCTGTTCCTTTGTGACAATGAGAAATTGAAAAAATATGAAAAATATGTCCCCGTTTTGCTGATGACTAACCAGGGGAAAGAAATGGACATCTCTGTAAATACTACTATGGAGCAGGGACTTCAACTTAACAATGTCGTTCAATCTGCACACCACCATAAAATGAAAGTAATGATTCTGATTTTACCGAAGAGAAACTGAAGCTCGTAGAACACACGTGATTTCCACAACCTCAAATGTGCAAAAAGTTAGAGCCCGGGGTAGTCTCCAGTTATTCTCTAGTTGCAATTTTCCAGTATTTTTCCAGCAGTGAACTTTATGAACAACAATAATTCATCAAATTGTTTGCCCTGTGTTATTCATCCATTCCTTCCCTAAATGTTAATTGAGTGCTTTACTATGTGCCAGCACCATAGGGAATGAGTTTTTACAAGATAAAAAGTCAATACACAGTAAAAGGGAATCTTCTGAATGTATTCCCAGATACTGTCAGAAATGCCAGGGGGAAACTGTGGCCTAGCCTGTTCCCTCTTAAAAATTCACACCAGAATTTTGATTCTGACAAACCTCTTATTATCATTGTTGACAAGACAAATTTGATAGTAAAGCACAAATGAACCATGTTTTAAAGACATCTTGGATGTCTAATGGGTTTTTTAAAGGAAAAATATGCCCTAAACTTTATTAGTGATACTAACTTGTTGAATTATTGCCAAACACAAACTTGACACATGCTCACCTATTCAAGTCCTTGTCCCACCAAAATGTTGTTCTGTCATTTAACTGCTAATAAAAATACTGACTGCTAAGTTTTTCTGAAGTTTTCTATGTGCCAGGCATTATTCTAAATGTTTAAATGTATTAACTCATGGAATCCTCACAAGTCTCTGAGGAAAGTACTATTACCATCTCCACTCTAGGGATAGCATGGGGCTAAGTAGTTTACCAAAGATCACATGCTGGCAGGAAGGGAGGCAGTTTGGCTACAGGATACATGCTCCAAACCCTGTCTTTTGAAGGTTTTTAATACATATTTTACCTTAGGCAATATGCTAAATTACATGGAAACCACCATGAAGAAGACAAATATGGTTCCTGTCTTCAGAGAACTGCTGTCCAGCAGAGAAGACAGAGGATCGAAAAGAATTACCTACAATATGACAAGTGTAACGATAGAGGAAATATAAGGTAGAGTATAGGTACACATTACTGGGGAACAAACTGTTGTCAGAGAAGCCCTCGGACAGTACAAGTGAGTGTTATATAATCATGTGATAGCCTTCCACATACGGGATATATGAATGCAGGTAGATAGCAAACCTGGGGCCAGGCTGTGCGTAGATTCTAGCTGTGAAGGAAGAGCAGAGAGATGATGGGGCAGTCTTTGGCTTAGAGCTCTGTATGTGCTATGAGATGGGAAGGAAAGCTGTGGGCTGGGATATAAATAGAGAGAAAAGGCAGCAGTCGTGGACCCAGAAGAATGAGAGGCTGAGAAGAGGTAGCCATGAATCATCAAACAGAGTGAAGCAGCAGAAAGCAGGGGTGCTTTCTCATTAAAACTGTTAATGCTAAACCACAGCTGGAATATTTCTCGTATGCTTCCCCAAATAGGGTTTCTTCATAGGGCTTGAAGAAAACATACCAAATGGGACAACAGTAATTTTACATAGGTTGTATATGTATGTGTTTGTGTGTTCCTTTGCTCCTATATTTTGCTTCAAACTGAAGCTACCAACTTCTTTCCAAGTTCATTGATATTTCTTAATGAAACTGACTTTATCCTATAATCATGGAGTAGAACAGTTGTAAGAGAGCATGTGGCCTAGCTCCTTTATTTTATAGATGATGATAAAACAAAGTCAAAAAGTCTATGCAAAACCAGAAGCCCTAAATACAGTGTGTGAGGGAAATAAAAATGCAGTATTATTATGAACTGAATTATGTCCCCCGCAAATCCATATGTTGAAGCCCTAACATCCGGTACCTCAGAATGTTACTGTATTTGGACATAAGGCCTTCGAAGAGGTGATCAAGTTCACATAAGGCCTTTGGAATGGGCCATTATCCAATCTGACTGATGTCTTTATAAAAGGAAGAAATTTGGACGTAAGAAGAAACATCAGGGATGTGTGTACGCAGAGGAGGGACCACTTGAGGACACAGTGAGAAGATGGCCGTCTACAAGCCAAGGAGAGTGACCTCAGAAGAAATCGACCCTGCTGACACCTACTAGATTCCAGGACTATGAGGAAAAAAATTTCTGTTGTTTGAGCCAACCAGTCTGTGGTATTTCGTTATTGCAGCTTTAGCAAACTACTGCACACTCACATAATTTTACATTTATACCCAAATTGATTATCTCTTTCTATCTCTCACCTCCTCTCCCTCCTTTGCTCTCTCTCCAGGTGAAAAGGCACTTTCATGGGTATTGCTGTATCTGGGTTCTGCAGTACCTGTGTTAAAAAGGCAGCTCGATGACAAACTTCACTACACGGAAAAAGTGACTGAGGTTCTGAGCTCCTAAATTACTCGCAGATAGTATACTGGAAATAACTGGACTAGAATTTGAATCCAGGTTTTCCAATTTCAAACCTAACATCCTCTAAATGTAACTGACCTATCTCTCAGCACCACAAGCATTTGTAGAATAAATGGCATAAATATGAAAATCAAAAAGAGAATACATATTAAATTGGCTAGAAAAAGGGAACTAAAAACATTAAATAAAATCAATCAATAAAATATAGCATCAACCATAGAA
Organism: Lepilemur ruficaudatus; assembly: GCA_963574885.1. NCBI lineage: Eukaryota > Metazoa > Chordata > Mammalia > Primates > Lepilemuridae > Lepilemur > Lepilemur ruficaudatus. The sequence continues at coordinate 4,491 of CAUYRT010012584.1, forward strand.
AACCAGTAAAATAATACTCTAAATCTAAAACTTGTTTATCACACGCATTGGTGATTTTATTTTTGCAGGGGCCTTCTACTTCCCACTTTCTGTCTTTTAAAGTAAGTGTAAAGAGTTACTGGCAAGACCTACGAATGTATTTTCTGCTTACTGGCAAGATCTATTAATGTATTCTTGCTTCTCCTAATGTTGTGTGGTTTGTTTGGGCCACAGCACCAGAGGATCTTTCTGAAATATGGAGATACGGTTTTTAGCTAGAGTCCCTGTAAGAGGGTAGTGTCAGTGTCCCTTTGACAATTTCAAAGATCAAATTCTTTATGAGGCATGTCAGCCTTTCTTCTTTGGGAAAGAAGTTGATAGCTTATGTGTGCCAAGCACCGTGCTTATCATCGCAGATGCCAAGACAGCCACAAGCAAGGTCACTTCACGTGGCTCCATATCTAATGCTTCTAACTGTGAATATGAAGCTTGCCTCCTGTACATAAATCCATGATGAAAAAGACCATATGCTGTTATATATCAACATAAATTTCCCAAACAAATGTTCATATCTTTGCAGACACAAAGCTTCTGTTCCTCCATCCACAGTAGGGAAATAATATTTTAATGCAGGCATACGGTAATAAGACCTAGATACCTTCAAATTCTTACACTTGTGGTTCACTGCCAACTGTTCCCTGCTCCACTACCAACAGGTGCTCCAGCATAAACCATTTGGGTGAGGAGATGTACACCTACAATGCTGGGAGCTGGTGGTCTCAAAAAGCACTTCTTCTTTTAGAGGAAATGACATACAGCCCAACTCTTTAATGATATGCTAGAGGAGAGGTTGTGACACAAGACCCCTGTGTGAATCATGCAAAGAAGCAAACAGCTCCAAACACAGTTTATTGCTCAGTTGTATCTCAGTCAGACCTAAGTGAAGCACACGGAAGCCAAGTTAGCTAAATCTGAAATGTAACATCAGAATCATGTCTTTTGTGGCTCCCAGATTGTTCCATGAATTCAAGGGAAAGATGCAGAGGTGACAGAAGCAATGTGGTAGAGCTGAAGTTTTTTGTTTGGCTTTAGACGTCATGGGTTTAGTCATGCATCAGCCATGTGAGCCTTGAGTAAGTCACTTATCCTCCTTGATCCTCAGTTTTCTCACCTTTAAAGTGGGAGTGGTAATAGCACCTCAACTTGTTTCAGAAGTCCTAAATAATTTCTAGTTTAAGTTAACAGTTCTCCTCAGAAATCGACTCTTCTCTTAGAACTAACAGCTTTTCATAACCATCCTAACTTGTTATACTTGATGGGGGGTTGGAGATCAAGGACTCATATGTTAAAAGTACAAGGTGTATCTGTTTTATATGTACAAAAGTACGTTTATATACATGGATATGTCTGGAAGAAGTGTGTCTGGGGTTTTGATGGGCAAAATGGGAATTTTAAAAGTTTTACTTGTATATCCTTTCTAATGAGAAAACTGTCAATCATTAGGGACAGAGCTGTAGTGGAAAATGGTTTGGACCTGATGAGAAAGGCAGGGGGTGGGATGGAGGCAGAAGGCTGCTTCTCAGTATTTCTGGAAGGGAAAGGATTTCTATTTTATGGGCTGAAGCAGGAACAAAGAGAAAGAAGAATATTGTTCTCTATGATTCCTGAAATTTGGTTCCTCAACTTACTGATCTCACCTCAAGCTCAAGTCAACTCCCAGTGGGTTGTCTCCCTTGAATGAAAGGTCTGCATGATAATAATGCTCTTAGAGAGGTTCTCCCACCAAGAGCAACCTCTGCTCCTGGTGGGATGGTGGCTGGTAATTCAGCTTTCAACCACAGAAGCAGGACTGACCATTAAGGTGTTTCTCTGGTGGGGGGGGAGGTATCATTCAAATGAGGGTCCATGTGGGCTCCCCAGTCCCCATGTGTACAGCCCACACAGCAGCCCTCTAGCCAGAAGGATCATGGATATGGATCAGCAGAGTACATCAATAACATTGACTAAAGGCCACACTGCACCCTGAGCTGGAAGATCATTCTCTGTTCTGAATCCCATTCCAAATTATGCAAAGGCACATTGTCTGATAGAGTACACCAGAGGTTATGTAATGAGCCCAAATGACGGCATAAAAATACTTAAATTAATGCAGTGCCTGCAAGACAAAAAGTCCTCCAATTTGGACAATATGAATCAATCATTAAATTCCCAGAGTGGAAGCAAATTCCAAAAATTAAGTTGGCATTTTAATTAAAGTTCAAAAGAATTCAAGTCCAAATCTTTCCTCTCCTAAATTTCTTTTTCTGTTCAATCCCAGTAGAATGGAGTTCAATTCACTTGGGTTGAATCATTGTTTCTTTAGTAGCTGTAGTTTCCAAAACTTTGAAGTTGTATCATTTAACTCCAAGTTTGTCATGAGCATCACCTTTCAGGGTCTAAAGCATTAATAAGGCACAAAAGGCTATTTAAGCACCAGAACAACATCTAAGACTTTTTTTCAATCCTGCACACAGATCCCCAGTCCCAAAACAGTTATCCTGAGCAAAATAATGTTGGCCGAACCGGGTACATAGTACATTTTAGAACCACATTGCTATCAATATTCAAAGACTGTGGCAGAGCCTTGGTTTTATTGCATGACAGATAGGAGATTGCAGGTAGCTCATGGGGTGGTGGGGATTGAAAGAGAGGAGAGATACAGAGATGAAGACAGAAAGACAGAGAAGTATATTATTTTTATAATGCTACAAGCCCCCCACCCCAAACTAGTTTTAAAATGTGGATCTAAACTTACTGGGAAGTGATGTCCTAGTTGATATCAAAAGGGTTAACATGATGTGGAATTGGAAATTTTGGTAGAATTGAATTTCAGACAACTTGAGGGCAGATTCCCTGGCTGATTGATTTTTTTGAATTCCACAGTACCTAAAAAAGTGTTACCACACATTAGGTAGCTTTTAAATATTCCCAGCAGAAAGCATTTATAAGAATGTATCTGCATATTAACAGCTTCCTGAAGTCCTTATGATTACATTCTAAATTCTTAACAGGCTTATTAATCAAGTTTAAGGACGGATAGCCAAGTCCTTAAAGTTGAGAATCGTGAACTTGGTCACTGACATTCCAGGTCCACATGCCCCTCACCATCCCTGCTCTTCAACGTACTGTGCTCACCACGAGACCTCCCAGTATGTCCCTGAATTTTCATTATGTGTCAGGCATTTTGACAATTGTGCACATATCTAATACTATTTAATATTTAACTTTGATATTTATTCTCCTTTTACCAATGAGGAAAGAGATCCAAAGAATAAAGTGACAACACAAGATCACACAGTTGGTAAGGAAAGGTGTGAGAATTTGAACTCAAGGTCTGACTGACTTGAAAGCTCACTCTCTTAACATTTCGCTACTCCATAGGGAGTATAACAGCTGAGGTTTGGCTCCCAAATGTCTGCTCTTTCTAAAATATGACTATGCCTCTGAGTTCATACACTATCCATGGTAACTATATTTAGTTATAGCACATAGTGCATCACATGTAGAATGGAGGGCGAGCACATTGCAATTCCTGGTAATACAGTAGAATAGATGATCTGGAAATACTGTCACTACAGTATACATTGACGCTCCCTTGAGTAAGGGACTAGAGGATGACTTAAGTTGTTTAGTCCTACAATAGTGTGTAAAAGGAATTGGAATAGAGTAAAATGGGGCTAAAAACAGTCTTAACACAAAATATGTTTTGCTTTCCAATAATAGAGACCTAGAAACATTTCTGAACTTTCCAGATAACCAGGCAGTCAGAAAGTGGTGTATGTAAATGCACACATGTGTATGTGTGTGTGCACCTGCATCTCAGATTTTGAACAGTCTTTGTTATGTAGTCAGATGCCTGTTATCTCATCCTGATAATTTGAAAATTGCTTCTTACTCACCTTCCCGATTTGTATGCCATTTCCAATCTTCTCTCCTGTATTTTCAAATTCTAACACAAGTGAATTATACAGGCTACTAGGTGAAGGTCAATCAATGTTCCTGTGAAAAATATTCAAAAGAAAATGTACTGCCTCTGACTGCTTATCAGCGTAATATGCGATGTTCCACTTTAGTTCCTCCAGTGGGGGAGTCATGTGGGTCAGTCTACACATTGGCTGGGGAGTGCATTATTCCTGCCAAATCATCCAGTTGAGATGAGAACATTAATTTATTTGAGCAGACGTGTGTCTATGCAGCTTTAATAAAACAGCCATATGCCGCTCTAGTAAGTAACATAACAAAGGAAGCACAATTAATGCCAGAACCTATCCTAGAACTTTCGACAAAGACCAGGGAGAATGTTCTTCACCCGTATTTTTCAGTGGCATTTCATTTGTTCTGATGATCTTCTACATCAGTCTAGTCCAACACATATTGTTTTAATTTAATGTGACTTCTTTGATGCTTTATGTTATCCATGGGCTTTCTTTCTCCCTGTAATGGATTTTGATTAGAGATTTTAGAATGCAGCCATAGTTCCTTGTACTTAGGTTCTTCTCTCCCTTTCCCAAGACCTTGTGGGGAAGGGTCTCTTATGGTGGCCAAAGTGGGTGATAGAAGCCAGGTATTACCGAAATCCTCTGGCCAAACACCATCTTGAATAGATCTTAATGAGGTTACTATGGTCCCAAGGCTAACCCTCAGCTTTGTAAGTCCGCTTTTCCCAGGGTTAGTGACATTAGTTTGTAAATAAAATGTATTTTACTGTAAATGCAATTTATAAACATTCAGAAATATAGAAAAGTAAAAAGATGGAAAACCTTTAATTGGATCACCCCAAATAATTACTGGTAACATTTTTAGGGCATTGATTACTGCTATCATTTTATGTATGCTTGTTCAATGTAATACATACTATTTTAGTGTTAATATGATAATATTAGCATTGTTCCTCACTATTATGAATTGTTTCAAATAAAAATTTTAATGGCTACAATAATGGAGAATATTATAGCCTAAATATTTTTAAAGAGTTGAGTTGTTTCCAATATCTTGCCATGACAATAAATGCAAACATTATCAACATAGTACTTACAGATACCTACTGTTACTAGTTGCATGTGTATCTTTCCAGAAATATCTATTTCTTTAGGAGCATATACAGATATATATGTATTTAATACAAATGGGCTCATGATAACCATGTTCTACACTGTTATGAAAAAAGTATAAATAAGCAATACAATTTTCATAGGCAGCATATTTTGTGGTGAGGAGCACAAATTCTAAAGATAGGTTGCCCGAATTGAATTCTGGCTTCAACAGCTAATAGCTTTTGCGACGTTGAGCATATTAGTTAACCTATTGGCACCTCAGTTTGCTCATCTTTAAAATGGGTATAATAATAGTACCTACTTCATAAAATTGTTATGAAGATTAAATGTCACATAGTAAGCATAATACAGGTCTCTGTTAATTTTCTTTTTAATTTCATCCTTTTTAACAGCAGTATAATATTACGTGTTATGGGCATACCACTGTATATTTTATTCATTGACATTTACATTGTTTTCTGTTACAGTCTATTTCACACAAAACTGCAATAAACATCCTTGTAAACATATCTTTTACACATGTGAATACATCTGTTATATGTATATATGTTATAGGTAGTCAAAATTTCTAAGAATGAAATTCCTGAAAGATGTATTTGCATTTTAAAACTTGGTAGAGCTTGCTAAACTTTGCTCCTCTGTGATTACACTAACTACACTTCAGTATAGCTGACTGCCTGTCTCCTTACTCTTTAGTCAACAATGGTTTTATCAAACTTTTCATTCTTTATCAATTTACTATGTAAAAGAAATTATGTGCTTTAATTTGCATTTCCTTGATTATGTGTGTGATTGAACATCTACTCATAGATTTTAAGGTTATTTAGAATTCTTTTTTTAATTGTTTCTGGGAACTGCAGAGTCATGTCCTTTGATCATTTTTCAAAATAGACTTGTCCTCTTTGTGTCTATGACAGTATGTTTTAAATAGAGTAATTAGTGTTTTATCTAAGGTGCTGAAAAAATTTCTCAATTAATAATTTCCTTTTAACTTTTACTATGATACCAATTTCTATGTACAATCTATTTTTATCTATATGGAGTCAGATGTAGCTATCATTTTTTTAAATACTTAGAATATCATAATTAAGATAGCTTTCCTCACGGTAAGATTACTAAATGTTATTGAATAACTTAAGATTACTAAATAAGAATATTACCCACGGTACCATCTTGTACTTTCACTTTTTTGTATGTATATATTGTATATGTATCTATCTATAATTTATTTTGGTAAAATGATTAATGTAGAGATTCAAATATATTTCCTCCGAAACTCTTTGCTATACTGTCTAGAATTGCCATCCTTATGAAATAAAAACATTTACATTTAGGACTTTTCTGGATTCACTGTTGTTTTTTATTATCCTGTTCTTGATTAAGCTACTTTTAAGCTTGAAAAGCCTTCTACTTCTGATAAGATTTTAAAAAATTACCACATTTATGATTTTCTTTTATAGTACATGTAGCTCTTCAATTCAGTAGAAATTTATTTTGAAAGATGTGAGATCTCCTAAGTCTTTAACAGCACATATTTATAAGGAATTCTTAACAATTTCTTATACATGATCAAGTCTTAGTCTTTATTCCCAAATTGAACAGTTTGTTTTCTGCCTGTTGTAAGGTATTTTACAATGGTCATTTGAATGGGAAGGGTCTTTGGGTCACCAGGATGGAGGGGTAAGCCTCAAAGGCACCTGTGTTTGTAGGGCTCTTCTGCTTCAAATTCTGGTTGAATACATTTTGAGAAAGCTATTCTCTCTAAATTCGCTAAAAAATATGAAATAACCTATTAATATGTGATATAAATATCAGTATGTTGAGATATAAAACAATATTTTGTTTATCATTATATTTATAACTATATATTGTTTATATTTACTTATATTGTATTCACATTACCTTATTTTATTCATTTAAATATTATATTACTATATGGATCAAGCATCAGAGTTAGTCATCTACAAAGGATGCATTTTATTCCATAAAACATGATTATTGAGCTCCAAAAAGACTGTTCCTGAAATATTACTCTTTGATCAAATCCCAGATTCTAGGGACACTGTTGCCGTGGTCTCCTTTATGTGTCTGTGAATATGAGCTTCCACTACCATGAGTGGTGCTGAGGGGTGGAGGATGGAGGGCACAGACACATTCCCACTCTTTGTCTCTGTTTTTTCGAGGCTTCATGCCATCCTACTGCCTTCAATTAGATGATTGTTCATGAGTGAGTTAACTTTCAGTGCATGCAATTATATTTGAGCTCCTTTGGTTACCACCTACCTGAGCTGGCCTTGCATACAAGTGGACCCAACAGTACCTAGCATGTAAAAGTCACCCATTCACTCACTGGCTCATTCATTCAAAAAGTATTTGTTAAACACCTGCTATGTCACAAATTGTGCTCAGTGTCGGGGATAAGATGATGACTTAAAGACACTCCCTGCCTTCAAGCAGCTACCAGTCTAGGGAAGAAAACAGCAAGTAGGCAGGCAATAACAACAAGTTAAAAGGCAAATCAGAAATAATCACAAAGTGAAGAGGCGGGAAAGGTGAGAGGCTTCAGGCAAGGCACCCCCAAAGGAGAGACGTCAGTGCTGAGACTGGAAGAATGAGTGGGATTTAGTGATGCAGTCTGTGCGTGTGGAGGGGTGGTTGGTGGTGTGGTTGTTTCAATAGTCTGCCAAGCACTAGCAATGGCAAATGTTAAGGCTAAAAAACAATACATATTTCTTTATTTTCCAACCTAATCATTCACTTATCAAGGATCCTCTCACAACCATTTGAAGTTTCTATTTCAGGATGTGTTGCATTTAGCACTGATTATTCTTTACTCATTAGACATTTGTTTTACCAGAATCACTCTCAGAAGAAAAAAAGAGGACCTAAATGCTGAAAGGCATTTAATCCTTATAATGGTTCTGTTATGAAGACAACATTATTATCCTTACTTTATAGATGGCTAAATAAAGCTCAGGAAGCCAAAGACATAACAGCCAGTAAATGGCCCAGTCAAGATTTGAATACAGGTCTGTCTGAGCCACATCAAAGCCCATTTTTTTTCTCCCATACCACACTAATTGCCTTTGTGATTTTAAATGGTGACCCAGTGCCCCATCCCAAATTCTAGAAACACTTATTGCAGTCTTCTTTATTTTGTTTGATAATAAATGAGACAAAAAACTAAGTAACTGTGTTCTTTTGTACTACAACTTAGTATTTGAATTTTTACAGAATGAAATGTTGAGGAAATGGAAAAAGTTGTCTGAAAATATGTGATAATTCTATAAACATTTTTAAAAACATTCTACAATGTGTCTTCTCTGGAATTTATCATTTTTTTCCTTAAAAAATTATTCACTAAAAGTGATTCAAGCATGAGCTAGACCTTCTGCAAGCTCATGTTTCTGCCTTCATCAATTAGATTCAGCTTTAGCTGCTTTGGCAGAAACCTGACTACAGTAACTTATTTCAATAGGAGGAGGTTTTATTTTTCTCTGGTAATAAGACATCTGGAGGTAGTCCAAGGCTGGTGCAGGTGCTCAGGAAGTCATTGAGAATCCGGGATCGTTCTAGCTCCCATGATTAGAAAATGGCTACTGCACTGTTGGGCATTGAGACTGAATTTTAGGCAGAAGTGGAGGTAAAATCAAAAGGCTGATGTCTCTTGAGTCTATCCTCTCTTATCAAGGGAACACAAACTTTTCCAGAAGTCCCAGTTAATGGACTGCCATTTATGTTATACAGCCATCAAAAGCCTGGGAAATCAAGCTTTTCAGCTGGGCAAAGTACTATCTATATTTTTCAGGTTCTCCTGATTAAGAAGAAATGTAGAATAGATACTACACACTGCAAAATTATCTACACACCCCAGCAACATGACAATCCTAAAGCAAACTTCAAATCATACAAACATTACTACCCTTATCCAGACAGGCATTATGAAATCAATTAGTAGCTGAGAAGAAAAGATATTTATCTGTAAAAGGGATAGCAGTCTCAAACATGAGTGCAAATCACTGTAACAGTGTTAGAGAGCTTTGTTTATTTGTTTGTAAAGACAGCATGAGAGACACAATAACTTGGGAAAAGAGCAGGGTCCATGTTCTATTTCTTCTTAGCTGTGCAATCTTACAACATTCATGTAGTCTTTCCTCTTAGGCAAATGCATTTTCATTGCTTATGAAAAGATACCAGATCAATCAAAATGGGCAAGAGCATTTCACAGAAAAGGAATCATGACAGACCAAAAAAACCAATGAAAGAATATGCATCCTCATTAGTAATCAGGGTAATGAAATTTAAAACTGCAGTGAGACGTCACTTTTCACCCAAAATACAGGCTAAAATTAAAGACTGACAATATCAAGTGTTGGCAAGGATATAGAGCCAAAGTTGGCAAACTCCAGCCCCTGGGCCAAATCTGGCCTGCCACCTGTTTTTGTGCAGCTTGTGAGCCAAGTATGCTTTTTACAATTTTAAATGAAAGGTTTTAAAAAGACTATTAGCTTTTCAAGGAGAACAGTTGTTCAATGTTGCCACTTGGTGCTAAAGCCTAAAATATTTACTACTTGGCACTTCAAAGTAAAAGTTTGCTGACTCCTGATGTAAAGCATTGGAATTCTACTGCATCACAGGTAGGAGTGAAAATGGTACAACCACTTCAGAAAACAATTTTGTCTATCTAGTAAGATAAATAAGGGCAAACCCTAAGACCTAGTAGTACCCTGGAAAAACTCTTGTTAATTCTATTGGCACTGTTTGTAAATGGAAAAAAATGGAACAAATCCAAATGTCCACTGATAACAAAATGGAAGGATAAAGTATATCACTACATCACACAGTGCATACTGCTACAGGCACCGATAAAATGAACCTCATAAAGAAAGCACTAAGCAAAATACAAGTTTAGGAGTAGCTCTATCTAGTAGAATGATGAGGTAAGCCACAAAAGTGAGATGCATATTTAACGTTAAAATTTCTAGCATCCTTATTAAAAAGAAACAGGTGAAATTAATTTTAGTAATATATTTATATTTCATTTAAGGTAATATACTCACTATTATGTCAACATGGAGTCTATATATAAATATAATAACAAACAAAATAAAAAAATACTATTTTTTGTTCCAAATCTTCAAAACCTGGTGTGAATTTTATAGGTACAGGACATCTCAGTTTGGACTGGCCACTTTTCAAGTGCTCAGTAGCCACGTGTGGCTAGCGGCCGTCATATTGAACAACATAGTTCAAGAAGATGCAAACAGTATGATTCTATTTACACCCCATCTTTCAAAGTTGGAAAAACTAAATGCAATGTTATTAAGGGATACATGAGATTTGATAAAACTACAAGGAAAAGTAAGAGAGTCCTAAGCCCAAGATCCAGATGCCATGACCTCTGGGGTGGAGGGACAGGCCGCTCAGATCGAGGGCTGGTTACTAGGGATGCAGAGGTGCTGATAATGTTTTGTAAGTTTGTTGGTAGGTGTGTGGATATTTGGATTTTTAAAACTAAATATACGTTATAATTATTTTGAAACTATTCAATCTTTCATAAAAAGTTTAAAAATAAATCACTGCACCAGGTGCTTATCTCAGATAGAAGTTGTAATACTACTGCTTGGGCAAATACTTTTTGAACAGTAAAGCAGAGTGTAAATAGAGACAAATTAGCATCTATTATTGTTCCTTGTGATTTTATAATTGGAAGGTCCATATGTGCAGAAGTTGCCACAAGGTGGGGACTTTAAATAGAGAGAACTGAGCAATATAAGAGAGTGTAAACTGTTAGTTGATACCCACGGAACAGAAGAGGAGAAAAGAGAAAAAAAAATCAATAAGGAAGAAAGGAATCTGTGTAAGTGGCAGCAGAGACATGTGGAAGTCTTGAAGGGTGACCAGCTGTTGCATCTCTGAGATTTGTCAAAAAAGGCTTGTGGGGGAGAGTCAATTGACAGGAAGCTGTCGCAGAGGACTGAGGGAGGGATCTGAAAGTGACATCCTCAGGGGTGGGCTGGAGAGCAGGAGACTATACTGGGAAAGGGCCCCGGGCAGATGCGGTGCTTGAAGCAGGTCCTAGTCGGCTGCACAGACTGTCTACAAAGAGTTAGAATTGGCAGCAAGAGCAAGCGCTTGGCAGAATCAAGGCAGCTTCTTTTTCTGGCTCTGCCACTCTCCCATCTTACTGTCTTTAGTAATTGGCTTGAGGCAGAAGAGATGATCTCTCCGCAGTTTGTTTCTTTCTCTCCTAAGACGGGGTGAAGAGAAAGCAGACGTGTGCATGGCCCCATGACAGGAGCAGAGAGCTGTGTAGCTACCAGGTGACCCCTTCTGTGGCCAGTCTCCCACTCTGTGTATGGGAAAGTGGAAAAGCTGTAGACAGGGACTAGGACCTGTCTAGGTCCTCCCAAAGTGCCTGCTGGTGAAGCACTATTCAAAAGGGGGTATAAACTGGTGCCCCTTTGGAAGATCACATGTTCATACAGCTACTAACCCTGCAGAAACTGGGTTTAATTTTGTTCAGGGTGGGGACTGAAAGAACTTCAGTGACCACACCAAAAGAGAAGAAATTAAAATACTTCTTTGCTATTCACTGCTAAAGTTGTATGATACAGAGTTTTGAAAATCTGTGCAAAGATGCTTGCAGATAGGGGTTGGAGTTCTTTGGGAACATTCACTCACAGCATCTGCAAATCAACTGACTTTCTGGTGGATGACAGGTCTGCACACTGCAATTTAGCACTAAGCCCTCTGCCAGCTCATGACTGCCATGTCTTCTGTTCTTGATGTCCCTCACAGAGGCTAGGAAAGTGTTCAGATCAAGCCAGGCACCCAGCAAAATACAGTTGGTAAGATCCCTACATTAGCAGACCAAATGTGCACTGTCTCCTGGCATATTTGATAAGCCCCACTGTATACCACTTGGGAAGCCACTTTAGATACACAATTTCATTCAACCTTTTTACAGTTTGCCTGAAAGAGAGAGAAATTATTTTTCCCATTTTATAGATGAGGATACTGAAGCTCAGAAAGGAGTGCCTCGTCCTCCGTAATCCATTAGGCTTCAAAGTTCAAGTTTGTCCCACGGCATTGTGCTATCTACTAAATTGATTGGACAGGAACTAAGTGCAGGTGTTTTGTATACACACGATTTTACCCTTACAACTACTCTGAAGAAAATGTACTTGTAATATTCTTCTTATTTTATTTGAAAAGCAATGAGGCTGAGAGAGGTTATTTTTAAAAACCAGTTCCCTACAGAGAGAATGCACTTATTGAAGGTTTACAATGTGGCAGGCAATGTTCTATGCACTTCAGCACGCTTTTACGCATGCACCCTTAGAACAATTTTTTGAAATCGGTGAAATTATTATTCCCACTTCTAAAATGAGGGAGGAGGGGCACGAAGAGATTAAATATTTTATTCAACATCATCCAGCTAAGGAAGAGTGGAACTACAAATCAAACTTGGATGGTCTGATTCTAGTATCCCAAATCCAAACCACTACACCACACCTAATAAGTGTCAAATTCTTCCGAGTGAAGAAGTGACCCCAGATGTTTGAGTTGGAGAAAGACACACTAATTAATTACTCTTCCCCTCACCTCCTTCCCCACATTCACCCCTTTCATAAGCCCATCTCTGTACAGTAAGCAGTGAAGAGGTACAAGCGAACTGAGAGAGCAGAAAGATAGATAGGGCTCATGAACTTGACTTCTCCATGTCCACTTCTCCCCAGATGATTGGTCTAAAACTATCATGGAGGTTCTAATTCTGACCAATGAAATGTAAGGGAAGGTTTCTAGGGGTTGCTTCTGGAAAAAGGTATTGCACTCTCCAGAAAAAAAAGCCACTTCTTTCCTCTGTAGGTAGTTGTATCTGGCTGTGACACAGGGGACGATGGTGACATCTTGTCACCAGCCTGAGAAGGAAACAGCCTTGAGAATGGTAGAGTTGAGAGGCAGAAGGGATCTGGAATCATAGTGACCTTGTTAAGCTGCTGGAGTGAACAATGGGAAGGCATGCCCTAGTTCAGGCCTTCTCACATAAGAAACAATAATAATTGTCCTTATGGTCTAAGCTACCCTGAGAAAGGCGTCCTGCTATTTGCAGCCCAAAGCACCCAGACTGAACCAAAGACCATTCTCTTGTAGATGGTGGAGTCTGGAATGACAAACTACGCTAAAGGGAAGATCGCCCTAATGTACAGTTGGAGCACTTGGCATCAGACAGTAGGGGTCTCCCTCTCATGTAAGCAGGAGCTGGGCCACCACTTATAGAGGAAATGCATTAATCAATGCAGAAGGTTGAACTAAAGGCTCCTTTCAACTCTAGCTTATCATTGTTCTGTAAGAAATATAAAATAAATTTACAAGTTTTTACAATTTAGAGATGTCAGAAACAAGTATACATTTTTAAAAATTAATAAAATACATATGCCATAATTTTAAGACAGCCAGTTTTTTATATTCGTGTTATTGACAAATAACCTAAATAAATAACCCATCAGGCCCTGCTCTGATAAGTAACTGAAAGAGCCTATTAAATCAATCTGAGAGAAGCAGGATTTTGCAGGTCAATTACATTTCTTTGCTTCCCTTTTCTCCAGTCTAACCACCTCACCAAAATTCTTTTGTACACCAATGACAATTTCTAATCCTTCCTTTTTTCTCGTTGGCAAAGCAAAGCTAAACTCCAGACACCCTTCCTCCCTCAACCTAAGCACCTCGACATCTCTCTGGTTTCTGCACACACACACACACACACACACACACACACACACGCAGATTACTATCTGCATAGTGGAATAATACTAGATTGGATCCCATTCTAAAATAATAGCCTCAGACCTGAAAGGGCACATGAATCTGGTTTAATTTCATCACATATTTGATGTTTGGATCATCCCTGTGACTTTCCAAACTTAACTTGCATATCCCCAGCCTGGGACACTTACTTCTTCATCTGGAAGCCTGAACCATTTTAATATTCCTACAACAATGAGAAACTGCTTCTCAAATGAGCAGAAATCTGCAGTTCTGTTTTTTTTTTCTCTTCGTTGGTCCTCACGGTTTTATTAGCAAGGCCGCAAGACCATTCTCTTTCATGTGACAGCTTTAGGAGTAGGGGGAAGAATACCTTTTTTCTGTCCTCTCAAATATCCGCTTATTCCAGCTGCAGGTCACCAGTTCCTTCAAACACACCTCAGAGGATTGGTTGAACAATCACCTTTTTTTCTATGATCATAATCTAGTTTGCTTCAACATCTCTCTAAGAGCATAGTGTCCAAAGCTGAACAGTTTGTACTGAGTTCAATTTCTAGATATTTGGGGAAAATTTTGTGTTAGAATTTGTATGATTGGGAGGCAAAGACATGGTTAGCTGGATACGGCTGGAGTTAGCCAAAGGCAGGCTCTTGAGAGGCAATCAGAGCGTGGAAGGATGCTGTGGTTGCCCCATCCAGACCCTATTCCCAGACAAGATCTCCCGCAGAGCTCTGTGAGTATTGGCTGCCAATGACTCATTGCTGACCCTTTCTCCAGAGCACTGCCCTTGACCCAATGGGGAGTTATCTAGTATAAGAGGTTACATGCCACCCCAGTGATCACCCCTCATTAAATAGGTGACTTACATGGCAGCCTTGTATCTCAAGTTGGGATGAATTCTCATGTTCCCGAATGCTCTGTAGGATCAGCTGAGACCATATCCTTCCTTTCCTTCTCCCCAGACTCACCCTACTTTCCATACTCTTTTTCCTAAGATCATGTCTTCAATAAATCTAGAGTATCCTGATCACTGTATTGGGTTCTGATGCTAAGAAAGCCAACCTAAAACTGTGCTTCTTCTCTGCTTCTTCCCTGCCATGGTACCACCTCTTAGACAGAGTGGTGTCTCTCCAGGTCTCCTGCTCTCAATGACTCCATTTTCTCCCCTCGTCCCTATCTAGAAATGATAATGGCATCTTGTTGTTGCTATTCTCTGGGTCTTTCATCACTCTTTGTTTCTTTAACCCTGCCCACACCTCTGCAAGTAGTGTTTTTATTAGACTCTTTTCACTGGAACCATCTGTGATGAATTGACTTTCAGCTGGGATCTTGACTGATATAGCTGGCCTATGTACATGCATTTTAAGGAATTCTTTTGTGATATAGCACCAAAAAAATGGTCACAATTATTCACCTTTAATTACAAGGTTAATCTATTTCCCTACCTCTTGAATCTAAGTTGGCCTTGTGGCATGCTCTGGCCAATGGAAGATTAGCAAATATGATGCAAGCAAAGATTTAAAAAATACTTTTACATTGTGGCTTACACTGTACTGCTCCTGGGGACTCCATGACCACTGCCATGTGAACAAATCTAGGCTAGCCTGCTGGGTGACAAAGGACACATAGCTTCATCATCTCCATCACTGTCCTTTGGCCTGAAAACTTCTAGACAAATGAATAAGGGTCTCCTAGACCATCTAGTTGCTGGCCCACCCACCAGCTGGTGGCAGATGCACAAGCAAGTCCAATAGTAATCAGCCAAGCTTGGTCTGAACAAGAAGAACCACCCAGCTGAGCCTTAGACTCAGGAACTAAATAAATAGTTGTTTTAAATCACTATTTGGGGTGCTTGTGAGTAAGGCAACAAAAGTTAACTGATACATCTTTGATAAATAACAAATAAAGCTTAAAGCTGAGAACAATATACATGTCTTTATCATTATTTTTTTATCTAGCTAACATTCGTCTGAAGTTTTAGCACCACACGTTTTCTTATATAGAACCCCATCTGATTCTCTTAACTATGCTTAAGTGTGAACAACAGATGGCATCCAGCTGTTGTCAGCTCCTCCAGGGTCTTCTCAGCTTTCAGAGTCACTTTGTCCTTGGTCACACTCTTCCCCACGTATTCCAAAACTACTGACTGAGCAAATCAGGAGTATATAAGCCAGATCATTTTGGACCCACAAGGGACAACTCCAACAGGCAATACTCATTCCAGAGCTTCCCACTGAGTTGGCCAAGGCCTCCTGTCATTTTAGGAAAATATTGACCATCATGAGAAAGTGATCAACACAATGTTATTTCTATGTGTAGAAGAAAGACTGGAAGAATATAGCCCAAAATGTTAATTTCCCACATTTTAGCTTTATCTTATATCATTTATCCTCAACACACAACATTCCAGGCACTCTGACCTCCTTTCTCTTTCCCACCAAGCTTCTTTCTGTCTCCCAACCTGCAATTGTACTTCCTTGCACCAGGAAGAATCTACTCATGAATCTTTTTGTGGATGCCTCATTCTGCCATTCAGATTTTACTCACAAGCCACCTTAGAAAGCCCATCCTGTCCATCTCATCTAAAGTACCATTACTTTGTAAAACATTACCTTATTTATTCTCTTCAAAGCTTTTGTCACAATTAATCATTGATTTATTTCTTTATGTCCATATGTTCTTTCTCTCCTACCAAAACATAAACTCTATGGAAGCAACAACCTATATCTAGTTAGTGTATTGCTAATGCCCAGTGCCTAGCAAAGTGTGGGTACAGAGTAGGCACCCAGTGAACACTTTTGCAGGAAAACAGTTTTTTATGTAGTAGGATTTTAGTTAATTATGTTCTTTGGGAGGATATCCTATATTCTTCAAATGTTCTAGAATGAGTAAATGTTATTTTTATAATCTGAAACAATAACATTTTAAACTATATTGGATGAGTGAGATCTTGTGCTAAAAAAAATGTTTTTTGAATGTTACTTGAGGAGAAATTTGTTCACTTGGAAGGAAAAAAAACCACTATGCACTGTGGCTTGTTTGTGCCAAATTGGAATGACAGGGGCAGTAGCAACCATCTTCCAATTTCATGACTGCATTTCAGCTCCCTTGGATTGGGGTAGGGTCAGGGAGGCACACAGTTTGGGAAATAAAGATTGAGTCATTTAATGTATCTTTCTTATATATTTTTGGTAAAAAAAAAAATAGTTTCCTAGAATTGGGAAAGCCACTGGCAGCTGAAGAGGCTTGCTTGTCTCATTTTATAGAATTAATCAAGCAAACTTAGTGTTTATCCATTCCTAAAGGACAGCTTCAAAATTCAATTTAGACTTTAAACAGGATGGAGTTTTTAGCTGTGGCCCATGCAAGGGAGATGGGGTTAACATTTCTTGAGTGCTTACTCTACTGCATTTTTGCTACGCATGTAGAATATACTCCCACATTTCACATATTTGTTTCCTGACTTATTAAAGGTAATTTCCCTGTAATAATACAACTAGTAACCAGGACTGGAAAACCAGACTTTCTTAGACTGTTTACTCAATGCTGTTTCCATTGCATTTTCCTTTTCTATGGAAGGAAGCTCAATCAATTGTCTGTGATTCTTAAAGTTTTTATAAGCCACTTCAGAGTTTCATTCCCACTTTAAAACACTTATCTGAGTTTTCTACAAAAGACCTCAACATACGGACATATGGACACAGTTGAAGTGTTACACATTTGGTCATTACTATGTTCCCCAATTTCATCTCTTTTTAAAAAAAAAAAGTACTATAATTGTATTCATGCGTCATAGCACAGTCTGCAAGCATTTTAACCATCACTGAGTATTTATAGATGCTTGTTAATTAAATTTGTCCTCAGATGAGATTCCATGTACTCATGATCCACACTTCCCTATAAGCTCTGTTTCCAGCTTTCTCATTGAAAAATAGAACAGAGAGGGCTCTTTGAAAAGGCAGTATCAAAGACATAAAGTTCTAATTAGCAGGAAAAAAACAAACACAATAATGCCATCTTAGAACATGTTGGTGGAAGATAAGGTGTTTATTAACGATGACAGAAACCTCCTGATTTGACAGAAAATGCCATTTGCCTCATAGATCTATCTCTGTAGCTGAAATGTGTTGAGTGAAATTTGATCTAAATATAATGGGACTTGGGATGAGCCCAGAATAGAGTGGGAATATGAGTCTGGAAAACAGATTTGGTCTGAGATGTCAAAGACAGCACTGGGGCAGACAGTCAGGTCAGAACTCAGTTGTTCATGTAAGGTGCTAGAAAGTCGGGGATCTGCTGAACTCTAAGCAAGATGGTCAGGAACCTGAAGGAGTAGGCAGAAATTGAAGACAAAAGCCAGGAATCTAACACAAGAAATGCTTGGTGAATTTTCTTTAAGAGTTTGGGCTGATTTAGCCAGATTTCTTTGGCCTGGTTACCTGGTATAACAAGGTAGAACCTCCTTGCTAGAGGGACTCCATCACCTTGGGAGGTACCTAGTAGGACATCCTTTGAACGTCAGATCTGGCCTCCTTTGTTTTTGGGTTACAGACAAAGGCTATGTGTAGTCTCTCCCCTTCCTACCTCTGCAGCCTCATCCTGAACCATACTCTCCCCTTCACTCTCTGTTCTTCAGCTATAATGCTCCCAACATCTTCTACTCTCTTCTGCCCTCAAATTTGCTTTAACAGTCTTCCCTCCCCTCATCTACTTTAGTTCCTCACTCATTCTTTTGATTTCAGCTCCAGGGTCCTTATATTCAATATAGCAGACCAGATTGACCAAAGAAGTCTTTATTTCTATTCAAAGCACATAAAAATATGCTGGATAAAATACAAAAATTATTTTTGAAATACATGCCTAAGTTTGTGTTTCCCTCTCCAGCTGTAAGAAACAAGAAAGAAACTCAAAGCCAGAGCAGTGAGTAGGAGCTAAAGCTCAACAGCTCCAGGGAGATCAGAAATCTACATTCATCTAAAGGGGCTTTCCCTTTAGAAGTGGGTGCTTTCCCCTTCCTTCTGTTTTCTTCTTTCCTATCCCTTCCCTTTCAGGATATTTCCCTCCTGTAACTATCAGCTGGGGGCCCAAAAGTTTAGGTGAACATGCCTGGTAAAGTAAAGAGAGTCATGGTGGCCCAGAGAGGGGAGTTTGAGCTTCAGCAGAATGAGAAGAATGTTTGATTATGGCTGTCGAAGGCTGAGAGGGTAAAGAGGGTGTCACACGGGGGCATCCCCTTGGAGATAGACTGGTGTAGGGTGTTACAGCCCAAGAAGACCTGAAGGGATACATGCATGGTCTGGTGTAGGGTGTTACAGCCCAAGAAGACCTGAAGGGATATGTGCATGGGAAGACCTTAGCACAGGGAGCTGAAATCCAAGTGTGGCTAAGAGGACTTCCATGCATGCAGGGATACGGCCAGTAAGTGACATCAGAGCCCAAGCAGGATGAGGTGGGTAGTTCTTTAGAGAGTCAGCCTTGCATGGAAGATCACAGCCTAAGTGGGGCGAGCCCCTACACAGACGGATGGCCTAGTGCTGGGTATCAGAGCCTAAATGGGGGTAAGTAGGGCATCCATGTGGGAAGGATTCCTGTATAGAGTATCAGAGACCAAGCATAGTGAGAGCTTTTTACAAAAAATGAGGAGAGGGACAAACAAGGAAAGTACTGGAGTCTGTGCATAGGAAAAAGGATTCCACACATTGGGGAAGTCTGCCACGAGTATCAGAACCTGAGGAGGGTAAAGAGAGGATACAAGTGAGAGGCAGGTGACAGAGACTCAGCACAGGGTGTGAAGGCACATGCAGGGTAAGGAGGGTCTCTGCATGGGGCAGGTGGTGGGATGGCAATGGGAGACTGGGAGCTACAAGTGAATTGATTCAATAAGAAAATATGTTAAGGATAATGGAAGCCAGATAACTCACTGTTGGAGAAGAGAGTTCCAAGCACAGACAGGAAAAAATAGCATGAGCTATTTGTTGTTGGATTGTAACTGAATTTGTCAGTGTGAATTCATAGTTTTCAATAATATAGACAGACAATGATAGAAACACAAAATGCATTCAAATTTCTCATTTTAAGACATTTGGGCCAATAAAAACAAATAAGGAAAGACAAAAAAAAATCAATCAAAGGTTCAGGTATTAGCATCCTAGATGGAATAAATATTGAGGGTCAGAGCTGGTACCAAGCTCACTGTCTAAACCAAGAAGGTCTGTTAAGTCTATTAAATAGCACTTAGCTACATCTCAACTCTCCCAGGGTTATAGCTCCAAAGCATCCTAAGCCATGTGAAGAAAGAGAATTAACTGGGAGAGAACTGATTGTGAGCCTGTGGTATAGCTTGACCTCTGATCAAAATTTAGACAACATTTGCACAAGAGGAACCTCAAATAGAAAAATGCTCATAGAACCGTAGTCACTCTAATCCCTTACTCAGGAGGCTCTGGGCAATTTCCTTATAACACAATCACCACTGTATCTATTCATCTATATTCCCTGTGGTTATCAAATTCTTCCTAACTCAACAAGTCTGCACCCCCTCACTTCCTGTCTATGGCCTTATCTATTCAGATACTATGAGAACCAAGTTCTCAATTAATTATTACAAGGCCCCAGTTGTCATGAGTCTAAACATCCAGGAATTTAGATCCAAATAGAATTTCTAAAGGAAAAAAAATGAGTTTGGAATTAGGAATGTGGATTCGAAGATGTCAGTGAAATGCCAGTCAACTTCTGCTAATCGACAGGAAGTTGGGAGGACAGGGGCGAAGGCTAGAGCTAAACAAATAACATTGATCATGATGGTGAAAATGATGATGTTAATGTTGATGATGTTGATAATGATGATGAGGACAATGATGTGCTTGTCAGTGTGCTAAGTGCTTCATGTATACAATCTCATTTAATCCTGACATTAATGCTAGAAAGGAAGCACACTCCATTTTATAGATGAAGAAATGGAAGGGCTGAGAAATTAGTAACGTTCTTAAGTTTCACAGTCAATAAGTGGTGGAACCTGACTCTAGATTTTTATGCATACTTTTAATTACATCCTCTTAACCATTTTGTGCCATAATATTTTAAGAAACAAACAAAGAAGAAATCATCTAAGGGTCAAAGACCAGAACTTGGAGAAGAATAAAAGAAAAACTATTGGAAGAGACAAAGGTGATAGGAGGAGACCTAGGTAAAACATTAGTGCTGGAAACCTGAAGAAGGAGGGTAAAGCAGGAAAGGGCCAATCAAAAGTGTAAATCAATGCCCTGATTGAGGTCTTAGAGAAAGCCCATAAATTGGATAATTGGAATGTCAGAGATGATCTTAGAGATTATACATAATTTCAGCATATAATTTTGTGTATTTAAAATCATGTATCTACCATCTACAATCTCTTTCTCTGCTCTCTAAAAATAATCTTCAAGTCAATATTTCAAATGGACTTTGACTAAAATCCACACATTTTGCTGCTGAATTTCGCCTGAATGGAAACATCATTAATACAAAGGTGAGGATGTGAGATGGAGATGTTGATATCCAAGTCTCATTTACAGAAAAATCTTCAGAATGAAGTTCTTGATAGAGGATTTTCTTCAGACCAGTATGGCAAAGCCACTGGACCACACTGAAAGATATTGTTGATTTTCTCCCTCTCTCTGTCTCTCTCGCTGTCTGTCTCTTACACACACACTAACACACACACACAGGAGTGAAATATTCTTCCAGGTTCTGAAATATACTCAAAAAACATTGTGATTCTCTCCCTACAGTTTGTCTCTAATTCCAGTTGAAGTAATAATATTAATAACTCTTCCAACTTTATAGAATTAATCACTTCTTTACTCTCTTTGATACAATATGATTTCACATAAAGTAGTGATTCATGAAGTTAGAAACTGAATTTTTTAAAGTTTTATTTTATTTTTAATTGACACATAATTATACATATGTATGGTGTATGGTGTGATGTTTCAATGCATGTCTACACTGTGTAGTGATCAAATCAGGGTATTTAGCATGTCTATCACCTCAAGTATTTATCATCTCTTTGTGGTGAGAACATTCAGAATTCTCTTTTCTAGTTATTTTGAACTTTACAATTCAATATTGTCAACTATGGTCACCCTACTGTACAATAGAACACCAGAACTTATTTCTCATATCCAACTGTAACTTTGTAACCATTGACCGATCTCTTCTTGAAACCAGATATTTTAAAAGAGTCCCCTGCTCCTTTCCTTCACTTACACCAGGAATAAAGTTGAGTTTATCTGACTTGGTTACTTCAACCAAGTTCAAGTTTCAAGGAGTTCACTGTCACTAGAGATCTCTAAATATTGTCAGGACACTCATGAAGGGTCAATTGGTAGGATTCCTGGGAGTGACTCTTGAATTTAAGCAACATTAGGCTTGGTCATGCCTGCCTCTGCCATTATGTTAGCTTTCATTACACATGCTACAAGGAAGAGGGGAAAACAGAAAAGTGATTGACAAGTAGGTCAATCCTGGATAATTTGGTGAATTAATTACCTTCTGGAAGAGGCCACATGGTGTAAAAAACATAACCTGGAGTTGGAGCTCAAACTGTAGGAGTCAAGGTTTTCCTGACCTGTGATTCCACATGTCTTCTTTTCTCTCCAAAAAAAAAAAAAGAGAGAGAGAGAGAGAATTAAGTAGGCTATCTTAATTCATCGGCACATAACTAAAAGTTAAGTCATTATGAACCTACTATGCTATCCTATGTTAGGTGATTCCTGCAGTCAAGGGTTAATCTTCTAGCTGATTCTGCAAGGTATTTGTTTTCCCATCTTTATGACTAAGGAAACTTGAGTTCCAGACAGGTTAGGAAGTTTGCTTAAAATGACATGGTAGTAGAAGGGGGATTTGGACCCATGTGTGTCCCATTCCGAAGACCCTACTTTTCTCATAATTCCTGGCTGCCTTCCTCAAGGATCCAACGAGACCATGTGCATGACAATATTTTTACACTACTTAGTTGTAAAGAGTTATTATTATTACTGCAGGTAAGAGACTTTCTTCTGGCATCTCTATGATTGTGTTGTGCCTGCCAACAGTAAAACTCATGTGTATTTGCGTACTTCCAAAAATAACATTATTCAAAGAGTAAAGGCTGTCTTCTTATATCATTAAGTTAATGTTTTTCATTTAAAGTGGACTTGAGAAAGCTTTCCAAATATGTTATTAAATACCTCAAACCTCTAAACCACAGAATTATCCCCTGGGAAATGCCTCGCCCTGGGCAGCTACCATTCGGGCTAGGAGAGAGAAAAATGATACCAGGCATCAGTGAGGTTTCTTCAATCCTTGCACTCTGCATGTTCCCTAATTTTTCTCCCCTGAATCACTTTCTTTGTTTCTGCAGATGGTAATCTCCCTCTATTGGGGCCGTGTGGACCAACTTGCTCCGATCCACACGTGTGTTCAGGTTGGCTCCTTGCTGGCTTTTAATGCCCCCTGAGCAATCAGAGCTTCTCTATTTCAATTCACATTGCTTTTGACATTTAGGGAAAAAATATTCTATCCTTATAATGTATCACCTCAAGACCTAATGTTAATATTTGCTTAATTTTTCCTCCCTAAAATAGAATACCACTGAGACAGCAGTAATGATGGCCAAACACCATTGTTTACAAGAATAAAAGGGAAATGGGCCGTGCATAATGTGGAAGGAATGCAGACTTAAATGACAAGCAATTGAAATGCTTCTATACTTATAGTATCTCCATATTTTAAATTCATGTATCCATCTTGTAGCCCATTTTGCTTCCTCTGCCTGGAATGCTTTTCTTCACTTCTGCCTGGTGAACCTCATTTCATCCTTCATGACTTATACCAATAATCCACCTGTGATTTCTTATCTAATAACTTATACTACTGATAACATTTTAATATTTACACTTACTTTATTCTAAAAGCAAGCATTAGGTTTGTGGATCAAAGATAAGGCTTATTATTACTTACAGCAGGAACTATATGGTTGCCTGTCCCATGCAGCCCCTCAGAACAAAGTGATGAGGGAAGATGTCATGTTGCTTGTACAGAGAGAGGAATCTCAAAATTATGAATTCAGGAACTTATATAGGAACCACTGGACAGATTTCCCCTCTCTTTTTGAAAGAGGGAGATAAGCCTTTCTTCTTTAATTTCAACAAATCTTCTCTTGGGAAATGTCCCTAGGTTGTTACAACGTTTTGGAATGTAACCAAATGTCTCTTGATTTTATCCTCCTTTGAGACAAATACCTACCTCTAGTGAGATAACCTCTTACTCTCTTTTTGAGACATTTTACCATCTTAAGGTTGCTATTCAGTCATCTCTGAACAAAAATTGGGTTAATTTTTGTCCAGAAAGTATATGATCATGCAGAAACATGAAAATATTCACGTTGCTTCCCCACATCTGCCAAGCATAGTTGGCCACCTTCCCTCAGGGTCACCATGTATGATAATTGTCACTCTCATAACCACTGTTGATCTGCCTGGGACTGGTCTCTCTATGTAGCATGGACACAGTTTCTGGCATACAATGTATGATCAGTAAAGGTTTATTGAATAAATGGGTGAGCAAGCGTTTACCAGGCAATTGTATCATGTAAGGTAGTATGTTAGAAAATTTTAAAAATTGAGCACTTTTTAAACTATCTTGTATAATAGTACTTTGACATAGGTTCACTCATCTTATTTTTACTCTCTCATTTGGAGAAATTGATACTCAGAGGGTTAAAGAAATATTCCCAAGGTCACATAGCCAATTGACAGTGATGCTGGGATCCAAACTCAATCTGTCTAACCCTGCAGGTCATGTTCTTAGCTACGACTCTCTGATGTTCCACTTCGTGGCATCACAGATGCCTTCCTACTTATCTTGTGTTTCCCAAGAAACAATTCAATGCTTTAAATGTGATTGAGTTGCCTAAAGGCCAAATTTGAGATGGAAATTCTTATGCAAATGATCTATCCTATTGAAGGGCATATTCTCAGGAGAAAGGAAGTGTGAGGACCAGGATGGGCAAGGGGAAAAATTAAGGATGTGGTCTTAACTGGAGACTAGCTTCACCCTGATCCTACAGTGAGCAGGGAACCAGACTTCTGTAGCCTCAGCTCAATCAATCTGTCTCCAAGGGAAAAGGAGGTATAGCCTCCGAAGTGCCAAGGGTATTTCTTTAGGGTAAAGGACAGCTCTGAGCCGTTAGCAACCAATGATTGCAGCACCAGTGGGTAGGTGTATTGGTCTTGTAAGGGGGACCCAGGTAGGCCACCAAAGCATCCTTCCTGGAAGAGCTAGGCTGCTCTGGTTGGCACCCTTTGGGGGTGGGGCAGTAGCCTTTTGGCTGCAATTGGCTGTTTGCTCTAGTTGCCAAAGGAGCATTGGCTGCCTTTCCTCTGGGTCAGCACAGCCTTCAGCTTTAAGCTAAATTGGTTGTTACTGAAAAAGATGCTCTGGCTCTGAATCTTCCTGAAATTGTTGGGCCACTTTGGGCTCAGATGCCAAAATATGCACTTGGCAGTTCTAAGCAAGGTGTTCCAGGAGAGGCTACACCTGTACAGCCTCAAGAACCCACTGGAACAGATTGATCCTGGCAACATATTCCTGGGGCAGAAAATGTCAATTAAGCACCTGTTAATATACATAATATCAACTGTCATTGTTCAGCTCAATAAACAATTTTTAATCATCTGTTGAGTTTTCTTGTTTAAATATTTGAGTGTCTCACAGAGTTTAGTTCATTTATAAACTAAAGAATTATGAATTCAGAACCTAAAATTTAAATTGCATAAAAATTATTAATATTTATTGTTTTTAGTGTCAGATATCTTGCCCTTTTTTATATTATAAAACTTTTATAATGTAAATGTAAAACATTCTGTAAATGTTTTTATAATATGTAACTTCTGTAAGCTAGGTATTGTTATCTATTTTTGGCAGATAAGGAAACTAAGAGACAGAGAGGTGAAATAGTCTGATATTCCAAAGCTAATTAATCAAAATTTAAAATCAGGTCTATTTTTTTTCAATTATGTATGCCCATATGTTAACTTCTCAGATGCTAAAAGTCTACTTTCATTGTGCTTTCATCGGATCTTAGATTAGATCCTATTTGACTGTTTCCAAAAGTCTGTCTGGTGGTTTCTGATAATTTTAAAGGCAAGAAGGATCTGGAATATTTTAGGTTTTTGGCCTGTTCTCCACACAATACCCACGGTGATCTTCTAAAAACTCTATTCTGATCCCATCATGTCCTGACTACAACTCTTCTTTCTGTGGTTCCCCACTGCATTCAGCATAAAATCCAGACCATTCACACCCCCTGGCAGGCACTCAATTGTTTGAATCCTGGCTGCCTCTCCAGCCCATCTCACGCCATCCCCATCTCATTTTCTCTGGTCCAGCCACACTTGTCTACATCCCGTATGCCTGCTCTTCCTTCTCCCTGAACCACTTTTCTTTTCAATCTTTGATTAATTCACCCTCTTCCTTCCTGTGTCATCTCTAATGCCACCTCCTCAGGGAAGCTTTTTTCATCTCCCAATATGGTATGGGTGCTCTATATTCTCATAGACACGATATGTTTCCTTTTTAGCATTTTTCAGTTTGTTGTTTTAGACTTGCACAATCATTTGATTACTGCTTTATTTCTACCACTGTACTGTAAACTTCACAAGGGCAGGGACCATATTTCTTGTGATTACCTCCATAGTGCCAGCACCTAGACTGTAGCACCTAGCACACAATAAGTGTTATTGAATGAATAAATGAATGAATGAATATATCCCCCCATTCCACCTTCTCTACTCCCTTACAACTATATCATTTGAGCCGCATCTTTTTATTTCAGTTGATTTATATATAATGATTAAAACAACATCATGGCACAGGCTGATGCACAACTAGGAATAACAGCTAGCCTTTTTCTTCATAGAGCAGGAAGGGCAAGCTGACCAACTCCTTAAGGCCTTAGATCCCAGCGCACAACAGCTACTATACAGAAGTTCCTTCCTATGGAAGCAGTAGGGCAGCTCCAGGCATACAAAAAGCCCAGGTATTGGAGCTATCTTACATTCATTGAATAATCCTGGGGAAGTTGTTTAACCTATTGCACCCTCAGTTTCCTCACATGTAACATGAAGTCATGGAGCTGAAAGTAATCTGCATACTAGACAAAAGATGCTCATAACTAGAAACACACATTGATACATTAGGAAGCTGTGACCTAAGGGATTTCACACTGTATTCTGCAGAATCTTGAGGCTTACAGGTGCCTAAGTGGCCACCGGTAGTAAAAGGGGGTGATCAGGCAGAGACCATGTGGGCCTATTCTGGGGTCCCTGTAGCCACTTCAATTTAACCAGATCCACTTTAATCTATTTTACATATCAAGGTTGTAATTTTTGAAAAATATGTTTTATCTGTTAAAAAAAAGTTTTAAAGCCACGTTTTTCATCTTGCACTCTCATTTACAATGAGGAAACTTAGCCTAGTGAAATCTCACACAGCTAGTCAATTGAGGTATAGGTCTCACTTTTCTGCTATGATCCTCCCCATTATGTGCTTGGGCTTTGTAGTAAATTTTCTCAAAGCTTACAGATCACCATTCTAAGTTCCCTCTGTTATTCTCAGTCAGATCAATGAATCAGGAGACCTGGCTTCTAGCTATAACCAACCAGCTATATGCTATGGCCTGAGTATTTGTGTCCTCCCCAAATTCATATGTTGACAAACCTGATAATCATCAATGTCATAGTGTCTGGAAGTGGAGCTTTTGGAAGGTGATTAAGTCATAACAGAACAACCCTAATCAATGATATCTGTGCCCTTATAAAATAGGCCTCAGAGAGCTACCTTGCTCTTTCCACCATGTGAGGAGACAGCTGGTAGGCACCATTTATGAACCAGTTCGCCAGACATCTAATCTGCTGGTGCCTTGATCTTGGACTTCCCAGCCTCTGGGACTATGAAAAATACATTTATGTTGTTTATAAGCTATCAACTTTATAGTATTTTGTTACAGTGACCTGAATGAACAAAACACTATATAATTTTAAGAAAGGTATAATATTCTGAGCCCAAGCTCCTTATCTGAGAAGTGAAGATAGTACCTGCTATGTCTTGTGGTAAGAGGTTGTAAGGAGCAGATAATAACAAAATGCAAAACCACTCTGACTGCTATAAAATGTCATCTTTCTATCCTTGTGGTCCAGAACGGTCGTCTTTAGTCAGCAGGTAATAAACACTTGTTGAAGGAAGAAAAACAAAAGGAGGAAGGAGGGGAAAAAAGGAAAGAAGACAGGCTGATAGGTTTACTTCTATTTCTGTCTCATCAATAGTAAGTTTCTAATCTTATAAAAATGGAAACATTCATAAAATAACTGCCACGTCTCTCTGGGATGAGGGAGACTGACGATCGCTGCCCTCCGACTCACGGGTCCCAGATTTCACACGACTAGCTCCAGCCCTGGGGTGGTTTGTTTCACAGTCTGTGGCTGAATGCATGCAACACTCAAGCCCTGGACTAGGAAACCCAAAATGTGTTTCAGTGAAACCTAAAATGTGTTTTGCCCCCAGACCTTTTCCTTTTATCTTCCAAGACCCATGTAATTTAATGGAAATAGAAGAAGTGTGGGACGGATTCCACTCCTTCTGCACGTCTCCCTGTCCTTTGTACCCATTAACTTCAGAGGAATTTAGCCTGGAAGGGAGTAAATGTGGGTGTAGAAAGGGATAAGATGTGGTTCTTTGAAATCAGGGGGTGGGAGGATGGGTAATCTCTAAGATTTTTAGCCACCAAAGCCACAGCCTATGAGGAATGCATCACATATTTCTTTTCATTGAGTGAAGCTTGTGCCAAGTGGCTGTCTGAAAAAGAATTCACTCTCACATCTTCAAGTACACTGCCAATGCCTCCCGAGCCCAGATGTTTCCAGTGACCCAAACTTCCCCCCACATCTCTGACTCTTCCTAGATGTATGTATCTGACTGTCCTATCATCAACTCAACACATCAAACACCAAATCCATTTCTTCCCCTTCCCCCTACAACTAACCACATCCACTCAACATGTTTCTGGTAATGTCACCACCATTTTTCTTAACATTCGAGCTATAAATCTTAAGCCTATTCCTGACTCTTTTTCCTTACTGTGTCTCCATTTCCAACCAGGTAAGAAGTATTCTTTCTTATTTTTTTTATGATCTCATTCCCTCTTTTATGTCCATTTTGTATCCAGTGCTGTTGCTGGAACTTTATCTCATTCACCATTATCTCCTATTATATAAACTCTTATAACGGCATAAGGGATAATGTTTATTTAGACCAACTTTTTCAATCTCAGAACTGTCAACATTTTGGACTGAGAAAGTGCTTTTTGGGGAGGAGGGTGTTCTATACATTGTAGGATGTTTAAAAGTGTCTCTACTCACTAGATGCCAGTAGCATCCCCCTGGTGGGTGGAGACAACCAAAACTGTTTCCAGACATTGTCAAATATCTCCAGGGGTGCCAAGTCATCCTGGTTGATAACCACTGCTTTAAACCAAGCATGTCCGATACTTACCGTGCATGCCATCACTTATCCTTCCTGAGATTATGGGATAAACCTGTGACTAATCAATATATTTTATCCTGCAGAGACAACATGCAGCCTCAGGGCCCTTCTCAAGATAGCACAGGTAGTAGCTAATACCAACTCATCAGAATGCTCAGAACCCTGTTCCCTCATCCCTAATGCAGCCCCTTTGTTCATCAAAATCAGGAAATGCCTTTTTGTCTCTTTATCGCCAGTGCCTAACACTCTGCTTGATATTTAAGATACTTTTAGGATATATTTTTTGAAAGAGAGAATGGATGAATCCCTCACTCTTTGCTCCATTCCACAATTGAGAGTCATGAAATTCCACAGGCCAAAGACTCTCTGTGTCTCTTGCAATTATTCAGGTGCCCTGTACAACGAACGGTGCCCTATTTCAGGAGAACACAACTCACACATCATGGACACCATAGAACTGCATATCTATCATAATGATAAAGTTCTTTTTAAAATTTTTTTATTTCAAAATTTTAAGGGAATACAAATGTTTTTGTTACATGGATACCTTTTATAATGCTTAAGTCGGGGCTTTTAGCGTATCCATCCTGAATAGCGTTCATCATACCCGACAAGTGGGTTTTTACCCCTCCCCTCCTATCCCCTTCCCCCGGCTTGATTTCCTATAACCTTTGCATCTCTTTGTACCCATGTGTGCTTATTGATTAGCTCCCAATAATTAGAGAGTACATGTGGTTGTTTTTCCATTCCTGAGATACTTCACTTAGGATAATGATCTCCAGTTCCATCCAAGTTGCTGTGAAAGACATTATCTCATTCCTTTTTATGGCTGAGTGATAATCCATGGTATATATACCACATTTGCTTAATCCACTTCATGAATTGATGAGAATTCAAGTTTATTCCACATCTTTGTGATTATGAATTCTGCTGTAATAAACATTCAAGTACAGGTGTTTTCTTGATTAAATGACTTCTTTTCCTTTGGCTAGATAACCAGTAGTGGGATTGCTAGGATGAATAGTAGGTCTACATTTATTTCTTTGAGGAATTTCCATACTGTTTTCTATAGAGGTTGTACTAATTTCCAGTCCCACCAACATTGTATAAGCATTCCTTTGTCTCTGCATCCACATCAGCAAGATAAACTTCTGACTAATGGAACAAGTGTCTCGAGAAAGGTGTGACTTTCTTTTTCTAATTTGCACAAAAGTGTTTGCAAAAAAATGGATTGGAGGAGACCTCATAAACTTCTCACTGTGAAATCCACAATTAATACTCACCTCTCAGAACCAGCATAAAGCTTAATTCTTTAGTTTGCTATCCAGAGCCTTCTAAGACCTGCCCTACCTACCATTCTATGCTTCTTTCTTAATTTTCCCTTTTATGAGACTTTAGTTCCACTTTGGGGGTCTGAGAGCAGTTGCATCTCTACAATTTTGTTGATTCATGTCTTACCACCTGGGATGCTCTTACTGACAATTGCACAAATTTACTGGCTTACCTTTAAGGACACAGAAAATCAACATGTTTTAGGGGCCTTGTGAAACACATGCTTTATGTGTTATTAATTTAATCTTGTGAGTAGGATTATCTCTAATTTACAGATGAGGAAACCAAGTTTCAAGGAGTCTCCTGAATGGGATGGAAGTAGGTCACAATTTGAGGCCTCAACAGTATATGCCTCTTAATAGTTATTTCTCTCTTCCCATCCTTCCTATTTTTCTGCTCAGTCCCAGGGAGGGAGGAATCTCTCTTAAACCCAGCTGCTTTGCAGTAATAAAACATGACTGGTTAAGACAGGTTGTCTTTGTCACATCCAACCACAGTATGGTGTTCTGTGGAAGAAAGGGGAAGAGTTTGCTTTGGGCACCAATGTCTATATCACTCCACAGCTAGAACCTATTAGTTAAAAATATTAGCACTTAAAGTCACAAGCTAAAGAACAATCTAAGTGTGCAGAGAAGGAGACATGAAATGACTTTTCATCCACACCAACACAAAAGACCATAAGCAGTGATAGCTCAACTTCCAAAGACCAGGACAGCAGTATGTACATATCCACAAAATCAAATTCAATTGTATTGACGGAAAGGAAAGAAATAAATGAAGTAATGAAAGTGTAAGGAAGTAGTTATGAAGGTAAATGTTGGAAATGAAGGTGGTTTATAGAATGTAGAATTCAGGTGACATGTTTTCATTTCCATTTTCTATCAATTTTAAGCATGGGAAAGAATAACAATCCTTTTAAGGGCAGGCAGGCTTTTAATATTACCTTCACAGAACTACACTAGTAGTAAGTAAAACATCATTAGAAGAGAGGGCTAGAGAGAACCAGAGGTCATTTGAAAAATTCATTAAATTTCAGATGAGGAAATTGAGGCCTCAGAAAGGGAAAATAACCCCCAAGAAATATATGATAAACGAATGGCAGAGATTAGAACTCACGTTCCTAGCACCATGCACAACATTCTTTCTATATGTCCACCCAGTTTCTTCTGACATTTTGTAACCTACATTCTATAAATTAGTACTGGAGGTTCATCCCAGAAGTTGCCACAGACATGGAGAACATGAAAGCTTGGCCACTCTCCTCTCTAGAACATTTATTCTGTATGTGAGTCAGCGCAAAAAACAGTTTACACTTCATTTATTCATGTACTAATTTTGAATTAAGCTGTACCACATAAATTCTCCTGAAAAATGATGCAATTAAGCCTGGACTATTTGAGGAAGGACAACAACATGTGGCTGTAATTATAATGGCAAAACATCTTGGTAGGACGCTGACTTATTAGTGCAGTAATTAGTGTTGGTGCAATGCATACTGAATAGTCCATAAAACAAATAACGCAATGTAAAATCCTGAAAAAGAGTCATAATTTTCAAGTGAACAATCTTTGGATATTTTGCCTGTGGCATTAACCATTTGGACCAAATTGTTTCAGCCATTACATATAGGAAACTCTGCCTCACTCTTGAATATAGAGTATTAGAAAGATCTTGAACTTCTGGCAAAATATAGAACTCATGTATAAAACCTAGAAAATTAGAGTAAAGGAATTCTGTTAGAGACAAATTATATAAATGCTAAAAGTGAGTGAGCATTTGCCGTATAATCTTGGATTTTGCAATAGGTTGGACCAATACCAGTATTAAAATCACAAATGGATTTAGCTATTCTACAATGTATAAATATTTCAAAACATCGTTTTCTACACCATAAATGTATACAATTTTTGTCAACTTACAAAAATAATTTATTAAAATCACAAAATGTAAAATTCTCAGTTCCATAATAATATATCTTAGAACTGGAGGGAATCTTGAGACATCATTTTTACTGATCCCCTAACTTCAGACAGTAAGGTTTTACAATTTTATTTTATAAATGAAATAGCTTGGTCCCAGGAAATCTCAATAAGTAAAATCATAAAAAATGAGATCCTAAAATGGGAATGTAACTTATTTCCCATATAAATTCCATCTATATTCAGTCTATGAATTTACCTTAAAACATTTCCTCAGATCTTAGACTCATTCCTTTTATAATCTATAATCTTACTTGAAATGTTTTATCCAAAATGTTGGATAAGAGAGATCCAAGGATAAAACACCAGTAAAAAACTTCCCCTGGACTGTCTTTGGCTGGTTGTACTCCTACTTGTATCTTGGGGCAGCTGCTGAGAAAGTGGAGGAAACGAGGTGAGAGCAGAGCTGTGGTCATACTACACAGCGCAGGACCCTTCTCTGAGTGAACCCAAGACTCAGCGAGATGGTGCCCAGTGAGGTGTGAAAACCCTCATTTTTGATATCCATGGAGATATTAAGAATCTATGTAGATTCTTAAAGTCATGAGGATGACCCATCATATTTCCAATAGGAAATTTTGTGTGACATAGTATCCCAGCCAATGGTCTAGATGCTCAGAAAGTAATATTTGGGAGGGTGCCAGAAAAGGTTAGGCAGTGAGTAATGATTCTGTGAGTGGCGTGTGTCAGATCAGGATTTGAAGCCATGGCTAGAAGTTGGATTTCACCCTTAAGTATGATGGGCACCAGGAAAAGGTGCATCCTGGCACGCTGGATGCCTGGCTGCAAAAGCTAAAAATTGTGGAGCACTCACTTTGTGCCAGGCATTGTTCTAAGAACTATACATGAAGTAGCATGCTAATTTTCATAACAACCCTAGGAGGAGGGCCCTATTAGCATCCTCTTCAACAGGTGAGGAAAGGATGAATAATTTTACCAAGTTTGCACAGACAGAAATGAGCAAAATCAGGATTTGAACCCCTGCAATAAGTTCTAGAATGTAGTGTTGATGCTATGGCTGTCTCTTAAATGGAGTAAGATAAATTCTAGCTCTTACCTGTTGGTGGGCAGTAGGCTGCTATGACATGGTCTGTTTTGGTTAAGGATAATTCACATAACAGGTAGAATTGACCCTATGGTTGAAATCATTAGTCCCAAAAGCTGAAAGGAAACACAGGGGAGAAAAAAGTAGATTTAATCAGCCTGTGGCTAACAAATTCAAAAGGAGCCAACTTTTATGTCTCCACCTTGCCATGTGGGTCTTGTGAAGATGTTACTGATATCCAGGTGTACTGTTTTATACTTTGGGTCTAGCAGGCTACCAGTGCCCCAGAAAACCTTGGGGTTTAAAATCCTCTCTTTGCCTCGTGCTCTTGGTCAGTCCTTGGGCATTCAATTATCCTTCTCTGAGCCTCTGCTTCCTCATCTGGCAAATGACAATGAAAATATTTCATATGATCATATCCAGTGCTAAAACAGAAAATATTTGCAAAGCATGAGCTCTGGAGCCAGGCTGCCTGAGTGAGAAAGCTGATGATTATCACTGTTTAGTGTTGTGACCTTGGGCTACAGAGTCAACCTTTCTGCTCCTCATTTTCCACTGCTATAGAATGAGTCATAATGGAGCCTACTTCATAGGGTTCTTTTGAAGATTAAATATGTTAATCCACCTAAAATGCATATAATGCTTTATAATATATGCCAGATTCCTGGTAGCTATTTTTGTGATTATTACTATTGCTGTTGTTAGCAGAGTGCTTAATTGCATCCCTTTCTCTACCCTTTGCTCTCCTCCATTAAACAAGAAGTGAGGTTAGTGTCTGGAATTTGACGTCATGTTGAATTCTTGTAAACTTCTAGACAAAACAGTTTGTTCTTTTCAAAACTATTGGATCTTCTCCCTATCACTCATTTTATACCACATATATGTAAATTATAAGAGGCACAGGACCACATACCATGGCTTAATACGTAATTTGAAAAGACAATAAAGTTACTTGGAGGCAGCTTATGTGTTTGGAGTCTAAGTTCCAGCTCTGCCACTAGGTCACTTTATGACCTTGAACAAGTCACTTACTTGCTCCAACCCACCTTAGAAAAAATAGTGTCTATATTTAAAGCTGTGCCATAATTACAATAGAGTGGATTTTTTTAAGTAAGTGATAGCAGAGTCTGAATCTTAGTTCTGTCAAGCACAAGCTGCATAATCTTAAGTAACTTAGTGATCCCTTCTAATTCTCAATTTCCTTATCTGCAGATTACTGAGGATATTATATTCTTTAAGAGAAGTATGTGAGGGTTAAGTGAGCTAAGGGTCATAGAATGTGCTTAGTCGTGGGCTTCATGCCCTCTCAGCTCCACCCCATTCTCAATCCCTGTGCCCAAACTTGAGTATACATGTAAGCTTGAGCATACATGTAAGTGCACACTCATACACCAAAGCAATCTCTTATGTTTTGATTCAACATCAAGTACTCCTTAGTATCATTTGAAAACTTTGGGTGCAAGCATTGTTGGGGGCAGAGTGACAATGTAATTGTTCTGTAGGTCTTTTTTTGGTTATCTTTGCAGGACATCATGTTTTCTCATTTTTTTTTTAAATTTCAAAATAGTAAGGGCGTACAAATGTTTTTGTTACATGGATACCTTGTACAATGCTTAAGTCAGGGCTTTCTGTGTGCCATCCCCAGAATTGTGTTCATTGTACTCAATAGGTAAGTTTTATCCCTCATCCTCTTCCCACCCTCCCCTCTCTTGGTTTCCAATGATCATTGCATCTCTC
Organism: Lepilemur ruficaudatus; assembly: GCA_963574885.1. NCBI lineage: Eukaryota > Metazoa > Chordata > Mammalia > Primates > Lepilemuridae > Lepilemur > Lepilemur ruficaudatus. Next base: position 39,983 of record CAUYRT010012584.1, read on the forward strand.
TGTGCCTGTGTGTGGCCATCGTTTAATGAGAACATACACTGTTTGGTTTTTCATTCCTGATATACTTCACTTAGGATAATGGTTTCCAGTTCATCCAAGTTGCTGCAAAGGATATGATTTCATTTCTTTTTATGGCTGAGTAGTACTCGATAAAATACATGTACCACATTTTTTTTTTTTTACTCATGAAATGATGGGTACTTAGATTGATTCTACGTCTTTGCAATTGTGAGTTGTGCTGCCAAAAACATTCAAGTGCACATGTCTTTTTGATAAAATGACTGCTTTTTCTTTGGGTAGATCCCCAACAGTGGAATTGCTGGACTGAATGATAGGTCTACATTTATTTCTTTGAGGAATCTCCATACTGTTTTCCACGGAGGTTGTACTAATTTGCAGTTTCACCAACAGTGCATAAGGATTTCCTTTCTCTCTGCATTCACACCAGCATCTATTGTTTTTTGACTTTTTAATAATGACCACTCTGATAGGGGTGAGGTGGTATCTCATTGTAGTTTTAGTTTGCATTTCCTCAATGATTATTGATATTGAGCATCTTTTCATACGTTTGTTGGCCATTTGTCTATATTCTTTCAATAAAGTTCTGGTCACATGTGCTAGAATCCATACCTGCAAACATACTACCTTTTTTTTTTTTTTTGGTAAAAAAAAAAGTTCTGTTCATGTCTTCTGCCCACTTTTTAATGGGGTTGTTTGTTTTTTCTCTTGCTGATTTGTTTGAGTTCTTTGTAGATTCTGGATATTATCCTTTGTTGGATATATAGTTTGGAAATATTTCTCCCATTCTCTAGGTGGTCTATTCACTCTGTTGATTATTTCCTTTGCTGTGTAGAAGGTTTTTCAATTTAATTAAGTTCCATTTATTTATTTTTATTGTTGCTATATTTGCCTTTGGGGTCTTAATCATAAATTCTCTGCCTATGCCAATGCCTAGGAGAGTTTTTGCTACTTTTTCTTGTAGAATTTTTGTGGTTTTATGCCTTAACACTTAAGTCTTTTATCCATCTTGAATTAATTTTTGTTTATGATGAGAGATAGGGATCCTGTTTCATTCTTCAGCATGTGACTATCCAATTTTCCCTGCACCCATTTATTCATTTCCCAAGTATACATTGTTGTCTACTTGTCAAAAGATCAGTTGGTCATAGCTATATGGTTTTATTTCTGGGTTATCTATTCTGCTCCATTGGCCAATGTCTCTACTTTTTACCAATACCACACTGCTTGTATTATTATAGCCTTGTAGTATAATTTGAAGTCAGATTATGTGATGCATCCAAATTTTTTCTTTTATGCTTAAGAATGCTTTGGCTATTTGGATTCTGTTTTTGTTCCAAATGAAGCTTAGGGTTATTTTTCCTAGATCTGTCAAATATGATGTTGATATTTTGAGGGGGATTGCATTGAATCTGTAACTCACTTAGAGTAGTATGGACATTTTAATGATGTTGATTCTGCGAATCCATGAGCAAAGGATGTTTTTGCATTTGTTTGTGCCCTCTGCAATTTCTTTCATCAGTGTTTGCAGTTCTCCTTGTAGAGATCTTTCACCTCCTTGGTTATGTATATTCATAGGTATATTATTTTTGTTGTAGCTATCATGAATTGTATAGAGTTTAATTTGACTCTCAGTTTGATTGTTACTAATATGTAGAAATGCTATTGATTTGTGTGCCTTCCTTTTGTAACCTGAGACTTTGCTAAATTTATTTATCAATTCTAGGAGACTTTTGGTAGAATCCTTAGAGTTTTCTAGATACAAAATGATATCACCAGCAAACAGGGATAGTTTGATCCCCTTTCCTAATGTGGATGCCCTTTATTTCTCTCTCTTGCCTGACTGTCTGGCTAGGACTTCCAATACTATGTTGAATAGATGTGGTGACTATGGGCACATTTATCTTGTTCCAGTTCCTAGGGAGAATGCTTTCAACTTTTTCCCATTTAGTGTGATGTTGGCTGAGTGTTTGTCATGTATGGCTTTTATAGTTTTGAGGTATGTTCCTTCTATGGCTAGTTTGTTAAGAGTTTTTATCATGAGAGGCTACTGGATTTTATTAAATGCTTTTTCTGCATCTATTGAGATGATCATATGGTCTTTGTTTTCATTTCTGTTAATATAGTGAATCATGTTTATTGATTCGCATCTGTTGAACCATCCTTGCATCCTGGGATGAAACCCACTTGGTTTCATGGTGAATTACCTTTTTAATATGTTGAATTCAGTTTACTAGTATTTTGTTGAGGATTTTTGCATCTATGTTCACAAGGGATATCAGTCTATAGTTTTCTTTTTTGTTTTTGTTGTGTCCTTTCCTGGCTTTGGCATCAAGTGATAACAGCTTCATAGAATGAGTTAGGGAGGATTCCCTCCTTCTTGATGTTATGGAATAATTTCTGTAGGATAGGTACCAGTTTTCTTTGTATGTCTGGTAGAATTCAGCTGTAAATCTATCTGGTCCAGGGTTTTTCTGTGGGGGGAAGGCAAGGGGATTATTTTATTAATGTTTCAATCTCACTGCTCGTTATTGGTCTGTTCAGGGTTTCTATTCCTTCCTGATTCTGGCTTGGGAATTTATGTGTTTCCAAGAATTTATATATTTCCTCTAGGTTTTCTAGTTTGTTTGCATAGAGGTTTTTGTAGTATTCATGGATGGTGCTTTGTATTTCTGCAATATCAGTTGTAATGTCTTCTTTTTTGTTTCTGACTCAGCTTATTTGAGTCTTTTCTATTTCTGGTTAATATGGTTAGTAGTCTATCACTTTTGTTTCTCTTTCCAAAGAACCAACTTTTTTAATTGAACCTTTGTACTGTTTTTTTTGTTGTTGTTGTTTCCATTTCATTTAGTTTTGCTCTAAGCTTTGTTATTTCTTTTCTTTTGCTGGCTTTGGGTTTGGTTTGTTCTTCTTTTTCTAGCTTTGATGCATCCTTTCTGTATGTTTCTGGGTCATCTACTCAATGATCTTTCTCAGCAAAGTATCTTCTAGTCTCTTTCAACTCTAATCCTAAAACATTACCTTTAAGCTGCCAGGCATCCACCTATAAATAATGATTGCTTTTGAAAATATTATCTTCATTAGTTTTCAAGTACTCCCCCAGCTTCTAGGTAGGATTAATGCAAAATAATGTGATATTCAAACAGAAAATCTTTGTGAAGACTACATTACTAATTTGATTATTATTTCTTGTCACATCTGAATTCACCAGCATAATTAAACCTCTCTCCACTCTTCTATTGTACCTTTCACCTCCCTCCTACATTGTCAAATGGACTTTTCTGCCTACAGGCCTGCCTCACCCTCTGAACTGTGAGCTCTTTGAGGGTAACGGGCTGAATTTTTTAAAATCATGTAGCCCCAATATCTCTAACTAAACCTAGGGTATAACAAAGAGCAGGTGCTTGATAAATATTCAATAAATAAATAAACAGACAAATATAAACTTCTTTCCTCCTTATAATTCCTTCTCCACTGTGGGCACAAATGTGTAGACTTGATCTTACACAGATTCACCACAAGGATATGGCCATTGTTATTTAGTTGGGGAATTATTGGAAGACACATTTTATAACTCTTGCCATAATTAATGTGACAAGAAATAATAATTGACTTAGTAATGTAATCAAATCAGAATGTATTTGACTTGATCTGTCAAGTTGTTATTCATATCTCTAATCCTTCTCGTCAGAGCTTTCAACACCTAATTATTTCTGAAAGCAGTGAAGGCAAGCACACTTAATGTCATACTTGGCTGGAAGAAACAAACCACTGGACTCTTGACCCCTTCTGTGAAGCTGAAGAAGGTGGGAGAGATTTGTCTGTTACCCAACCAAATGGGAAAATGTTCTTGCCCTTTATATGCATATATTCTACACACTTTTAAACTAAGCTGCAGGATCATAAGCCTAGTTCTTCAAAGCAATAGTCTCTTGAAATACGGAATTCATTCTTCAATGTATTTCACACCATACCCCATAAAGATAGAAAGACTTGTATTACAATGGCAAGTCTAACTTGAAACTGTACCCTATATGAAATATATAAAATCAAGATACAAGATCAACAGTGTAAATTTCTATCTCATAAAATTTTAATATGATCAATGTCTGTCAAATTTATTTCAACTTTAATTTTGGTTTTTATTATTGATTCTCTCCAGACTTCCTAGTGTTTATAATGTGATACATTTTGCATTAGTCAATTTGCCACATTGCAAGAACTAGATATCTTTTGCAATTTATTTTTATGATTTGTATATCAAATATATTGTAAACTCCTTGAAGGCAGAGGTTAGGTCTTTTAATCTAGGTCCCCAGGACAAAGCCCAGTACCTGGCACACAGATTCTTTAAAAAATTTATAATGAGTAAATGAATGATTGAACGTTTTGTTTTAATGAAATTCAATCTCTTTGCCAGTAAACCAAGGATAGGAGAAGATTTTGGGGGAAGGAACTTTTGGGGTGATGGAAATGTTTTGGACATTGATTATGGCTGTGATTATGTGAGTGCATACATTTGACAAAACTCACTGAGCTGTACACTTAAAATGGAGAAATTATATTGTATGTAAATTATATCTCAACACAGTTAACTAAAAGGAAAAATACACAGGAGACAGTCTGAAGTTATTTCCCCAAGTTGAATCTGGAAAAATTAGCACATAGGAAATAAACAACTGAATGAAAAGGGAACTCATAAACTCATAGCAATGTTAATATATATACATAAAAATAGTACATAAAGATTATGAGAGATTAAATGAAATAATACATGTAAATCCTTTAGTATAATTATCACCTACATTGTAATCATATGACATGTTAGCTGATTAAGGGATAGATAAATTGAGGATTTCATTAGTGTTTTTCCAAAGCTAACGAAAAATGAAATCCATTCATCAACCTTTTGCACATCCCCTCCCTCCAAAGCTTCAGTTCTTTTCTTTTGTAGGTGAGTCAGAACCACGCATACCTCCCTTTCTTCATTCTCTACCTGATGTGAGTTTTCTATGGTTACGGGGGAGGTGCAGAGATAAGGCAGAGGGCAGATGCATCACCATATTTGTCTGTGGTGGTAATCTTTAAAGTTGCTCACTAAATACTTTTAGTTCTCCTTCCAAGAAAATCATAGGATTTTCTTCCCTACACTTTCGAAGTTAGAAGGGGCTTCTTTTGAGCGGGCAATAGGAACAGAAGTGATATGTGCCCCCCTTGGGCAGAAGCTTTGGGATCCAATGTGACTGAGTCACCACATTTTTCCTGCTGTGGCAATTGCAGAAACACATGTCCAGGTGCAGCTTTCTTCAGCCTGGATCCCTGACTGGCCAAGATGAACAAAGGTCTGCTGTCAACCTGTATTGGACATGCACCTTGAGTGTGAAATAAATATTTGATTTTACTACACTGAACATTGAAAATTGCTTGTTATTGCAGCAGAACCTAGTCTATCCTAATTAACACCCATTACCTTGCACAGATCCAACAGAGTGGGTGATCGGTCAAAGCGTAATGAATTTAACTAATTTCCTTGCAAAGACCTAGCCCACAAGAAAGATCTCAAGCCGAATCTGTCATCTTTGAGTTAAAGCAAAGTTGTTTCCCCTCCAACTGCCTCTGGTGGTTTATTAGACAAATGCTTCTAATTTTTTGATCTCTGTCTTCCTTGGGAGAGAGAGGGAGATATTTTCCTTCTAATTTTCTGTATCCCATTGAAAAGTGTACTTTGACTAATGACACACCAGTGTACCACAGACTACAAAGAAAAGGCTTTTTATTAAATGACAGCTTTGGCCTCCTCTTCCAAGAAAAGCCACAGAAGAGTCAGAGTTGAAAACTGGAACCTAAAGCTTGTTCTTAATAGTAAAGGGAAATGACAGTTCCTATGATTACAATGCAAAAACAGTTCATATTCATGAAAAACTAATTTGTTAACAATTTTCCTACAAAAATGTTGCCTGTTAGAAAGATCATACAGAGTGTCCAAATAAAATAGATACTGTCATTTCTAGCTACAGGGTATGGAAAGAAGTGAGTAGGAGACTGTAATAAGCCCAACTTCACACCTCTCCCTGCCTCACTCCCAGGTAAATCCACTCCACAGATGTCCCAAGCAGAGAAGAAGGGAATTCCTGAGCTTTCCTCCTTCTTGGTTTCCTGCTGACCAACTGTCAGGTTTTCAGCAACAAAAGGCATTGGCAGAGTGAGGGCTTCTACCGTCCTCCAGCTTATTCATCAATCTTGAGCCCAGGTAAAGAGTTTACCAGAAGCATGAGGCTTCTAGAGACTGACAACATCCATCTTACCTGGACATGGCCTAGTGTTCTTCAGAATCAAAGTCCCGAGACAGATATTCCTTCAGTTTCCATAGTTACTTTTTATTAACAGCTAGCTCCCTGCCCATTTTCCCACTTTTTCTCTCTACAAGCAGTATGAAATCATTCTAACTCAAATATTCCATTCCATTATATCCCACTTCATTATTCAGATTCCATGCAGATGGCATGTCCCAAATTTTGTTTCTGAAGATAGAGCCACCACACATATATTGCACAACACAGAAGCAGACACTCAATTAGTGTTCTTCCAATTAATGATAATATAATCAAAGTATATGAGTTCCAAATGTAAACTCCCTGAAGGCAGGTGCAATGACTTACTTGCTTTTATACTCCCAACACTTAGCATTCTGGTTACCACTGAGTAAGCACTTAGGTAACAGTTGTCTGGTTAATAGTATGGGGTTTGCAGTAACATTCTGATTCTATTTTCAGTTTTACCACTTACTAGCCGAGTGACTAGCTGAAAAAGATTACTTAACCTATTTAAGACTCATTTTCCTCATTAGCAAAATAAGACTGTTACGAGGATTAAATGAGATAATGTGTAGCAAGTACTTAGCATAGTTTAAGCTCTCAAGAAAGATTATTCATTGAATTTCAACTCAAGCTTAGCCTCCTTATTAATATTGTCAAAGCTCCTAACATTTCTGCATTTTCAAAGATACGTGCACCTGCAACCAGCAATTTAGATGTGATCCACGGTGTCAAATTCTTAATCATAAGTAGCTTATGGGTAAGTTCCTTCTCCTTCAACCTGGTGAACTGATTTAAAAATTTACATCTATTATACAAAAGAAGGCCAAATATCCAGAGGATTCTATTTAAAACCACAGCCTGGAGAATGGCGGGAAAGGGATGTGAGGGATGTGTGTCAGGAATACATCACACCTGATTGCCTCAAGCATGCAGGTGTGCCAGAAATGTCTACAAAAGTGGTTTCATCTTTTACGAGAAAGAAAAATAAGTCACAGCATTTCCCAGGAAGATTCAGCATCGTCATTAGCGGTATGAATAATTTATCAGCAGCTCCCACATCCAGATAATGACACTTTTGTTGTCTGCTCAAAGAGCAGAGAGGCTGTTCAGCAACAACAAAATTAGTTCCCCCAAAATAAAACCGTCTTTTTCACCCTTGAACTTGCCTTGTCTGAAAATTGCAGATGTATCAAGGCACCAGTTGAGCTAAAGAATACAGAATAGACTTCTGTTTGAAAAAAATAAAATAGAGTAATGGAAAAGAATCCAAAACGAATTATTTAATAAATTTGAAAGGATCATTTCCTTTCCCTTGTTTTTTAAAAATCATCCAACACCATTGCATCTTGGATTTGTTCCCCAAGTACAAAACTGTGTTTCTGAATATGATAGAAAGCTCATTTCCATGCAGCATAAGGATGCTTACAAGAATGAGTGTGGTTTCTAATCTTTAACGCTCCAACTCCAGCATTAGGTCTGCTGTGGCCAAACGTGAAAAAGCAAGAGTGTTCGGGCACCAAGCCCGACTTCTTGGAAGACTAGTTAAAATGGTGAGTGGCAGATGGGTGCCAACGTGAAAATCAAAGCCATACCTGGAAGCTAAGTGGATTTGGGGTTGTTCCTTCAGAATTATTTTTCATGTGTTTGAAACGGAAATTTTTCAGGAGGCTAGAAGCCGTCCCTTTAAGTCACTTGACCTCTTAAACACAAAACTCTTTTTTCCCCTTTAGAGAAAAAGGGCGGGGGGACGGGGGCGCGGGGTGCCGCGGTTTAGGAAGATATTTGAAAAGTCAGAGGAGGCATTGCAAGGAACTGTCCCAGAGCAATCCCTGTGGAGGAAAAGAACCTTACCACGCAGGAAATCTGTCTAGCCCGCTAACGCGTCCCACCAGGCTGCCCTTCCTCACAGATGTTACCGATTTTGTAAGATAGCAATTCCCAGCTCCCCAAACAGATTCCAAGTGAGAAAATAGGAAAAAAAGTAATTGGTTGCTATTAGATACGCATTCAGAGGTAGAAAGAAATGTGAGCAGCCAGGAATTTCTGGCCTGGATTAGAGGTTCCATGGTAATTAAACAGCAATGACAAAGAGGATGCCCAGTAACTTATTTGAAAACACAAATGGGTAATGTGCTTCTTTCAAACCATCTCAGGAAAATATGCTATTCTTTCCATAAAAGAAGTTCTTTTTCTTAGGAACGGACCATCATTGCAGAGTGTCACTGACACACTGTCAATTGCACAAACATTTGTCGAGGCGACATTACGTGTTGTCTTCATATTAGATGTAGAAAACATTGACTTGAAGGATGCCCCTCACCTGGCCTTGCTGCACTCATAATACTCCAGTTTTTAATTATATTTTTAGGAGGTGTTATGATACATTTCAAAGAGGAATAAATAATCCCATAAGAAATGCTTCTTGCCATGTAGAGTTTATTGCCTTTAAGCATTTCCTGGGATCATTCTGAATCCTTTGGATTAGGTTGTAACATGGAAGTACATTCCTAAATTGTCCTTCAGGCTTAAACAATGGACAGCTTGAGTTTGTTTTGTTTTCTTTAAATGGTTTTATTAAGATATAATCCATGTACCAAAAATGTAAATTTTTACAGTGTACAGTTCACCTAATTTTAATATATTCACAAATATGTCCCCCAAAGAAACCCATATCCATTGACAAACATCCTTTATTCCCCAGCTACCCCTCCCCCTGACAACTCCCACTCCTCTCCCCAACACACATGGCCCCAGGCAACCTCTAATCTTTCTTGTCTCTATTTCAGATATTTTATATAAATGGAATCATGGAATATGTGGTTTTGTGAATAGCTTGAGCTTGAGTTTTAAAGCTTTCATGTCACCAGATAAGAATCTAAGACTTCTGAACTGAACCTCCATTTCCTTATTTGTGGAGTAAAGAAACTAATACCCCTGGGACAGCTATAAAAAGTAAATAAAATAATATAAGGCTATATTGAAGCAGGTCCCATAGTGCCTGGCATATACAAATTGCCAAATGAAATTTGTCTTGACTTCCGCCATCCCAAATCTTCCCACCGGAAGTACTCCCCACGAGATGTCTTTAAAATCTATCCATTTGAAAAATGCTGAAGAAACATGCAAAAAAATAAAATAGAACCCATTCCTAATCTGACCACTTAAAATTTATATAAAATAACTTCCCTAGAAATAACTATTAACAGCACAATGTATATCCACCTAATTTTTCCTATGCTTAGAACAAATTAATTTATGACATATGCACACATATACAAGAATATAATACATATTCTTTCCTTCAATGGATATATAGTATAGACAGGAATACAAAATGTAAAAATAAAAGAAAAATTATAAATATTAAATTAAGTAATGAATTATGTGGCACAAGCAAAAGGAGTAAAATATTATAGATTGTATATCATTCCTAGAGTGAGTAGTACTAGTGGCTTTTACTTTCAAAATGGCAGTAGTAAATATTCAAAGTACAAAATTCAATTAAGACAAAAAGATTAAAAACAACATATCCACGGACTTCTAATTCTGAAAGTGTTTAATACAGCTTAGCAGAGAGTTTCCCAAATGTTTTTGGTTCATGACACCTTTAGTGCCACAGTAAATTTTTTCACAGCCAAAAGAATTACCTGGCAATTCTGTTTATTATGTAGTTGGGTACAAACAGCTTATTAAGTATTTATATCCTAAATATTTATTAATTCTTTTGAAAAAAAATACGTATAAAAAGAAGCATGACATTTTATTTTATTTTCATATAACCAAAATTACTAAAATGTGAAGTGTATGCCTCTTGGGTACTACATAACTTCTCACCTTTGGAAAGAGACTGGATTACCACCCTCAATTTCTGCTTCACATTGATTTTCATGTGATGCTTGGTTTTGTTTCTTTTTATTAATAGATTGTTTTCAGAGTAGTATAAGATTCACAGCAAAACTGAGCAGAAAGTACAGGGAGTTTTCATATACTCCTTCCCCACACATACATGGTACTTGGTTTTTAATAAAAATTTTAGCTTTGCAAAGATACAACATAGTCAAAGTAATGTAGTGGGCCATACCATTGAAATTCAGAACTATCTTGAGCTAGTAGTTCACATGCTCTATGAAAGATGTCAAGCATCACTGTGTTTTTCTTGAAATATTAACAAGTGCTTTTGTGTGTTAGCTGCAGCACCCTGTGGTGCCTCAGCACACAGTTTGGGAAACGAAGGCTTAGAGTATGTAATTCTAGGAATGGCATTCTAAACACGGGAGTCTGTGATTCAGCAGATGACTCCAATACTTGAAGATATCCGAAGATAATGGAACAACAAAATTAAAGGATTCTGGGTCCCTGGATCAATTTACGGAAGATCACTTATAGAATGTCTACTTTAAAATGTTAAATTATTGGGGAGTAAATTTCTATTAGATTAATTCATTGACATTGTGGGATTGGTGTCTTAGTTGCCTCCCCTAATAATTTTCATATAGAGCTCTACACAAATGGTTCCTGTTTTCCTTTCTAATATCTTCTTTTACTATTACTCAAAATGTAATGGGTACTCTCTACCTTATACCCCAGCTGGAATAAATTATTTGTCATTCCTCAAACACCTCACTCTTTTCTTTAACAGTGATAATCTCCCTTCTGCTCTTTATGGCTAAATCTTCCTTACTCTCTGAAACTCAACTCAGTTGTCACTCTTCTAAGAGTCGTGCTTAACTCTGGGATAGGTTCCCTTTCTCTCACAACACCTTCCTAGCACTTACCTCTCTCATGCTCCTGAACTGCTTATATTCAGGCTCTTATCCTCTCTTATCAGTACTCTGCTAATCCTTCAGCTGACTCACAGAGCCAATATCATGTTATCTCTAGGCAGATCTTATGAATGATAATTGTATACCTGAATCCCAAATCCAAAGTATTGACCTCCCAAGGTTCTTTCTTGCATTAATATAACAACAACTTATATTTCTGAGTGTGCCAGTCACTGTTCTCAGTACTTTATACATATTTAATCATCTAATATTCACAACTCCATCAAATAAGAATCATCCTCTTCATTTTATACTTAGGATAAAATGAGATACAGGATAATGAAGTGACTGTCCAATGTCATAGAGATAGCAAGAAACTGTTCTTTCTCCCCAACATGACTAGAAACCCTCTATTCCGCTTGAAACTCATTGGAGCTTATCAACTCCTTGCCTGTTTGCCCGTGTATTTAAGAGGATAAGTTTCCCTTACTGGGTCCCCAGGTTGAAATGCTGCTTCTAGACTTCCCTCCCACTTCTACTTTGTATCGTAATTAGATTAATATACCTCATAGGAGGGAGGGAGAGCAAAATGAAATTAAATTAAAAAAATAAAAAAATATATTCCTCCTAAACCCAATGTTAAATATCTCTGGAACTGATCGTAAGTTCTATGAGAACAGGGGCCACATTGATTTTCTTCACTGCTGTATCCTGCTTCGCAGAACACTCAATAAATACTTGCTGAATAAATGCATTAATGATAGTGAGAATTCCACTGGCAGCAGAGAACATCACAGGTTTGGGATTACCCAGTGTAGAATGACAACAGAAACAATCTCTTTTCTTAGTTCATTACTCACTGGAAGAAAGGAAACTGGAAAAAAAATAGATGAAAGCAATCAAGAAAAAGTAAATATATTTGCAAGCTGAGATGAATAGTATGGACTCCAAGTAGTTTTGGAAGAATAAATAACACCATTGTCTCTAAAGTACACAAGCAGATTGCATAATATGTGCAAGGCAGGAGTTGGATTTCTAGATAAAGAAACAGTTTTAAGTTCTGATGATGAATAATTCACTGTGGTCAGGTCCCAGTAAAGAGACATGACTGCGATTAAATAAAGTGTTATCAGATAAGAGACATCTCCATAGAGAATGTGGCTTCTTCATATTCTCCTGAGCAGGTCTTAAATGAACAAATGAGAGAAGAATAAAAGCATTAAGATTATTCATCTTGGGGAGCAAAATGAGAAAGTGTGAGCTAATTATGCACAGCCTTTAATTCTGTAAAATGTAAAGCATATGATGTATTACTTATACCTGTCCTCCAGAAATTTTCTTGGCCTAGGGCATTTTGGATACCCCTAGAAAAGTAGAGTTTCAGCTTCTTACCCTCACTTTAAAGTGGGCATTGGTGTAAAAAGCTGACACCTAAGTGATAAAGTACACACCAAAGAGATTCTGTGCCTGGGATCCAAGAATTTTCACTTTTGGATTTCCCCCAACTAAATTTTTCACCCAAGTCCATACTCTGTTCCATCTTTATCTGTTCTGCAGTATCTAAACTTGAGTTTTAAGTCTTTTTTAAAATCACGTTTTTAAGATAAGATCCACATACAAAAATCTGTACATATTTAAAGTATACAACTTGATGAGTTTGGAAATCAGTGCACAACCATGAAGCCATCACTACAATCTATGGCATAAACCTATTTATCACCTCCAAAAGTTTCCTCCTGCCTTCTCATTTATTCCTTTTTTATAACAACACTTAGTATTTACCCTCTTAGCAAATTTTTAAGTATACAATACAGTATTGTTGGCTATCAGCCCTATTCCATGCAGCAGATCTCTAGGTCTTATTTATCTCTAAACTTCTTTTTAATAATCCTTTAGCTTTGTGTTTAGTTAATGTAGTTTTTATAGGTAAATACAGTTCCAACCAAGGTGATGTCAATAACAGAAGGAGTCCTGCAATAAGGAGTAGGTAGAAATCCTGGATTAGGAAAGTGTGGATGAAATAATGTTAGGGAACCCACAAGCAGAATACTGCTCAGAGGTACCACCAGGAACCAACTAGGCCATGTGGAAAAAGATCAAGGCCCAAGTAACTGCTCGGACTTCTGTGGGGTTCTGGCCTCAGGACTAATGCAATGCCAGGAGTGGAATATTAGATTAAACAATTCAAAGCAGATGCCAGGTCAGGTTGCTGGGACCCCATGCTTGCACAAGCACTATATTTTGTTTCCTCCAGGCATTTGACCCCAGGCATATGGCAGCAGACTTTGCAGTCCTTGTCTACTGGTAGAGGGGAGCTCCTAATGTACTACTTGCCCTGGCTCTCATTGCCTTTAAAGTTGAGGTGCACCTCAACTTAAAAAAGGCAAACCATTATTGTTGGTACTTGGATAAAATAAAACTGGTGTTCATTGCTCAGATATTACCCAAGATATAGTCTTAATTTAGGAGCTTCACACTCTGGAGAAGTTAACAAGTAAGATTTTAACAGGATAAATCTACGAGGAATGATTAACACTTAAAAAGCAAATTTTGCAACTTGAGTATTATGATCCTTAAAAACTTGTCCCTTTGTGTGGGTTTCCCCATGCTTGATAAGAATTGTCATTCAGGAAAGTCATTCCAGGGAATAAGAATAAGTGACCAGGAAGAGTGAGACAAGAAAAAAATAGAATCCAAACTATAGGAACATTATCAAGGTTCTCACTATGGGAAATTAATTCTGCTAGAACTTCCTGAGAAGCATACAAAATGCTACCCTAAATTATCTATCCAAAAGTCATGGGCGTATCTATCATAACATCAGCCTACATCAAATACTCAGTCTTGGGTTGCCCTCAGGGGTGTTTGATCCCCCTTGCTACTGAATCCATGTGTGCAGGGGCCAACAAAACACCTGCCATCTTCCCGGTATTGGAGAAAGAAAAGCAAGGTGTGCAGTACAGTTAAGGTGAGGTAGTGTCAATGTAAAAAGAGTTGAAACATCCATAGAATGGACCATTTCAGCCACAAATAGAATAAAAGACCCAGCAGAGGGAATGTTATGCAGGACCCCAGAAGCATTGGTTATAATCTTTCCCATTAACATAGTAATATGGTCTTTAGTACCTAACCTAAAGATTTAAAGTAAAATGTGAATAAAAATGAAAAAGATGCTTACCATGACTCTAACATTAGAAAATATTTATAACGGACTTAGAAGTTAAACAGGAGAAGGGTTAAATGCATTATGATAAATGTCTATATTTGAGTAGTATGTAATTATCTTAACTGATGTTTCTGAAGGGTTGATAAGAATATGAGAAAATGTTTCTAGCATAACACGACATTGGGGAAAAATGATACAAAATTATATATACAGAATGCTCACCCCATATTAAAAATAATGTATATAGGAAAGTATCCCCCAAACACCAAAATATATAAGTAGTTATATTAGGTCTTAGGACTATAGGCAAAAATTTTCCTCTACTTTTCTATAAGAACTATGAGAAGAAATCAAATTGGCTCCATCAACTAGGTTGTACATGTCTATTAATCCTCTCTTCTGAAGTCCTGATCTCCATGAATTACTAAACTCATGGTGCCCCCCACTCATCTTATTCCTTAAGTACCTATTCTCTGCTTAGAATGGTTGGAGCAACTGTATTTACTGTGCTTTTATCACAGGCTTCTTCTCCTAAGACCTCTCTGCATAAGATATTAATAATTGTTTCTTGCTCTTCTTTGGTCCTTTGGAAAACACTTAACTCCTTTATTCCTCCTGACTACCTCCTACTTATCCATCAAGTAGCTTTTCCTACTCTGATGCCCAACCCTGCCTTTCCTGTTTGAGTTAGGTGCTTCTGCTGGCTAGTCCCATGAGACCTGGTACTTGTCCTACTTTAGCCCTGGTGATGCTGTTCCATATTGTTCATCTGTGTCTTGTTCACCACTCCTAACTATAAGCCCCATGACATGCATTCTCTCATTAATCATCACAGCTTCTATATCAAATAGCTTTTATCATGAACCCTGTGTTATAGGAGTCAGAAGCATAGGGAACCTTAATAACCTTTCTAAGATCTCATAACTAATACATTGAGGACCAATATCTAACTCAAGATTTGAACCTAAGACAGTTTTAACTTCAAATCCATTATTTTACCATTTTTTCCGGATTGGAATAATAATCAAAACAACATAAAATGAAAGGATTCTGTCAATTTAGTGGCTGCTTTCTTACATTTTGCTAAACCCATGCCTATTCTGACTTTTTCATTAACATAACCAAATCTGATCATAGATAGCCAATAGTTTCTGTATTTAGTTCTAAATTAACAAAATCTCATTTATAGTTAAACGTCCAAAAACAATTTAAGTAGCCAGTAATAGGAGAAAATAGCTAAGTAAATTATGCACTTGATCAAACCATCAACAATTATATTTATACATTTTAAAGATATAAAAATGCCTATTTGATATTGCTAAGTGAAAAAAGCAGGATATAAAAATTTATATGCAGTATTATGTTTTGAACATATGTACCCACATACAAACACATATAAAACTAAAAGTAAATGCACCAAAATATTGGCAGATTTTTAATAGATGCTAGGATTATTGATGATTTTACTTTTACCTTTTTATACTGTCAAATATTCTACATGAAAATTCATTATTTTTATAATTAGAAATATAAATCAAGCTTTATTATTAATTCATATATGTAATTTGTGTATGAATTTATGTGCACTATCTTAGCCATAAATTGAGATAGTTTAAAAAGTGAAATAAAATGGTTATAATCATAGATACAAATTTGATTTTTTTACCTGGAAGAGAAATTGAATGAACTAAATTCTGGGACAATACCTAACTTAGGTCATTGATTTATACTTAAAGGAAAACAAAGAGGTAAAGTGCCCTGATATCCCTTTTTTGGTGAATCCTGTGTGAAAGAAAATTTGTTGTCAAAGAGATACAACCCTTTCACGTAAACACAAATTAGGTGATGAATGGTGAAATGAACATTTTCAGCTACAACTAAGAACTTCACTGGAGAAAGTTTGAGCCCAAAGAGGAAAAGGTTTTGGAAGTACTTCTGGTTTCATCAGTGGTTTTCCACAATTCTAATGAGGAATGATGAGTACTCCAATGACATTCTAGGGAGGAAGTAGGTAATTAACTTTTTTTTGAAAAAAATATATGCATAATATATGATATGGGAGGGTGGTTTCTGAATTTACCATCATAAAATTCAGCATTTGCAGAGTCATAACTCAATTAGAAAAATGTAGATTTGACTGGAATTTGGAACAGGGTCTCCAGTCTTGGTCTGGAAGCACTTTAGCTTTTGAAAAACAAATAAATTCTACTTATGGTTTTATAATTTTGCATTAATTCCAAGAAAGCAAGAGTTCAGCAAGCAAACAACAAAGATCAAACTGTCTAACACAGGTCAACCATACTAGCTGATCGAAAAAAATATCAACAAAATATAAAATGAAGATTGTGCAAATTACAGCTCCTAAAACAAAGGCAATACACTTCTCTTCATAAAGCCCACTAGCTATTTTCTACCTATTTTCAAGATGAAGTGTGACTCTTGCATTCAGTTTGCATCAGAATCCACCAGGGAAAGCATTTCAGCAACTCATTGGTAAGAAATTGGTGATCTGAACAAACTGGATTAACTCTTTTTAGAAAGCTGGAAAAGTATTCTATTATAGAACATAATTTGCAAGAGTCAAGGAAGCCAGAGCTTTATTACTAATCTCAACACCTGTGGATACTAATCTGTTCAGGCCTGCATTGTCGATTAACGTGCCACTTGAAATTTAGGCTGTTTAGCCCTGTGAACAAGTCCAATAACAAAAGTTTCCAGTTATGTGTGTAGTGAGAAGAATTGTAGACATGTAGACATGAAGCCAGGAAACCTATGTTCATATTACAACCTGATTATTTAGTAGCTGTGTGACATCAAGGTATCATCTAACCTCTCTGGATTTACAAAATCATCTATAAAATGGGGACATCTAAGAGTTGTAAGAATAAATATAAATAATTAGTTCTATGGTTTTAAATATTTGAAAAAGTGTATATAAATAAGGGAAATAACTAGCATATCTGAACACCATTAGAAATGAAAATGACTGCAAAATAACAGGACTAAATAGCAACAATGTTTGCTTCGGGATGGCAGGATTATGGGTGGGATTTCTGCGTGCCTTTTTCTTCTTCTTCCTTTATACTTTTATGCACTTCTCTGGAAGTACAGAGATTCCAAATAACCAGATGAAATAGTCTGGGTAGGCACCACTATTAGAATTATATACATCCCTTCCCTTCTGGTTAGAAAATACTGAGTAGCTCCATTTCCAAATTTCCCCAGTGGTCAATCTTTGGCATTAGATCAAACACCACAATATGTTTTAGAAGGGTGTGAGAAAAGGAAAGCAAACCACTAGAACTTAAGGACTCTGGCAATCTGAACTATGAGGTGAGTTTGGAGAGGATGATTTAAAATAAATGAGGAAAAAAGGCCTGTGGCTTTTGGCAAGAGGCACATGAAATACCATTGCGCGGTTCTCCAGCCTCTGTGCCCCATCCAGCACCATTAGGAAGGGGTGGATGTTTGCTTGCTTTGGATTCAGTATTTGGCTGTTCTTCAAAATGTCCCATTCGTTTCCAAATGAGTATCGGCTTCTTTCAGGCCCTCAAATTGTAAGCTCAGGGTTAAGGCCCAGTGCCACAGTGATATGGGCTATTTTGGCTTCTTGGGAGGTGTTTATAAGAAGATCTTAAGCTATCATGGGTGTCATCTGTGCTTCCCTTTCACTGACTTGGGATTCTCAGAAGACACCTCCCCTTCTGAAGAGGCCTCCTCTTCTCAATTGTGGAGACTTCTATCCCTTCAAGTTCCCCATAGGCCCATGGTGTTTCCCGAGAACTGGGCAAAGGGGGCACTTGAAGCCTCAGCCATTCGCTGGAGGGTAGTCTCTTCCGTTGGCAGCAATAAGAATCAGTCTTTTGTCTAGAAAAAAACAGCCCAGCAACTGCCTCCATTTCCATTGTTCTCCAGTGTTGGGGACAGGTTTGCAGAAAAGTCATCTCTGAGCAGGTAGCAGTGCTGCTTGATGGCTGTATTTCATGTTCAGCAAACCAAAGAATCACTGTATTTTCACACTATTCATTTCTTGTACCTGGCACCATTTGCATATTTTAACAATATTGCTTGCGGACATGGCCCATTTAAACTGTGCCCATGTGGGAATCATGGCTCAATTTACGGCTTCTTCCAAACCTACTGTGAAAGAGTCCAACAGCCTTCCTATAGGAGACAAGGAAACAGATTTTTTACAGAATTAAAAAAAACAGCTATGACATTTCTTGAAATCGAATATTTCATGAAATTCAAGATGTATGCCAAATCAATGAAGAGATGCCAGAAGCCAGGGTTAGGGTTCTAGGCTGATGGAAGAAATTATAAAAGGCACAGAGAAAGAACGTCCACCCTGAGTTTCTCAGAGTTCTGCTCCCAGTTGTCTTCTCACTCCATATACTCCCTCTGCTAAAGTCCCTCACCCTGGTCCTTTTGAATGCTTCCTCTTTATTGACCACCTTTATGTAAAATCTATATTCCAAGTCTGAACCTATTTCCATATTTTCCATTTCCTGTTGCTCGTGCAATATTTCTGGTAAGAAGCTATATAAAAGCTTGTCAAATTTAATATATACAAAACCATCATTTTCTTTCCTACACTTTGCTGATTTATATGTCTTTACAATGTTGTTTATATTATCTCCATCCACCCAATTGCCCATATTGAAAATCTCAAAGTTGTTCTTAATGTCTTCCTCACTGCTAATCAATTATCAAAGCTTTGCAGTGATGCCACTGAAATTTCTGTCACATCATCCCCCATCTTGCTACCTTATTATTAGTATTTCCCATATCCAGGTCTTCATCATTCCATCTCATATAGTATAAGAACCTTCTAAATGGCCTTTCAGTACATGCCCACTATGCCACCAATATTATCTTTCAAAAAGATAGAATTGGTCACACCATTTCCTATGTAAAAATAGTCCAAAACTCCCACAGTTAACAGCCAAGTTCTGTGGGGCAGACAACCTAGCCAATGTTGCAGAATTTCAAATAAAAACTCACATACAATGCATGCCAACCTGGCTCAGTTAACTAATCATTCCTATCAAATTTTCAACCAACCTCTCTCATCCTGCTGCCTGGCCCATGTATCCCCACATGTGGGCCACATCCATGGCCTTAGGTCCTCTACATGTTCACTCCCCAGTCTTCATTCATTCTAATTCATTTTCCTAGAAATTATAACCTTCCTCCTAGACAATTAATTGCTTTCTCATCTACATTTTCAGAGAAATTTATATATTCATCTCTTATAGCACTCTTCATGCTCCATCTTTGTTATTTATGTGTGTGTCTCTCTCTCTCCTATAAATTTTAATGCTTCAAGGACAAAGATTGATCCTTACTTATCTTTACATCCCAGGCCATGTGCTGTATGCCTGCCAAAGAGGAAGTGCTCCAGGACTATTCTCTGAAATGAATTAAGAAAATGCTTTTGTTGCTCATGATGAATAAGAAAGCCACCTGGAAGTCCTAATCCACCTGACTAGGTCTTCAAAATCACGAATTCCCAAATAGTTTCAGCCAGCACTGAAAACACTTGAAAGAAATTTAGTAGGGTCCAGAATATCTCAGTGAAATTCAACTTATTACCATAGGACATTGGCCTACCCAAACCTGCCCTTGTCACGTAGGCCCAATATGCAAGATTTGAAGACAATTTTGGCTCTAGCCTAAGATTTTACCTGTTTCCCCTGCCTTGACCCTTGGGATCTCATGGGAGAAAAGAATAGAAAATGCACCAGAAAATAAGGGATTGATTTTTACTGGGAAGTTTATTATTACCACTCCTTAACACACACACACACACACACACACACACACACACACACACACGTGCATACTTCCACCCTTAGTAGAAGGGCATGATTTTTTTTTTTTTGGACTTTGCCCTATGTCTCTATTCCTTTTCAAGAGGCTGAGATTTTACCTTGAATATAACTCTGATTTTTATTTTTCCAAAGTTGCGAGGTCTCTCTTAGTGGTAGTCTTCATGATATACTAAGTACAAAGAAGAACAGTCTTCTGTGGAATGTCCTTTCCTACTTTCTGGGGACTCTCATAAGCTTAGGAACATTGGACATGAGAGGGAAGGAACACAGAAGCTTTTTAAATGGCAGACGATGTGGTTAGAGCTAAGCCCTGGCAAGATGACAGTGAAAGCCATATGAAAAATGCGTTGGAGCAACAGGCTTGAGGCCGGGAGGCCAGAAAGGAAGATGCTTGCAAGATCCTTGGTAAGAGGTCCTGAGGTCCTGAATGAGAGTAGTGGTAATGGGGAAGGAGGGCCAGACAGAATGCTGGTGGCTGTATTCATAATAGAAGTATATGTATTGGGAGCAATCATCAGTTGTTCTTGGGTTTTATTGAGACTTATAAAAGGCACAGTGCCAAATGGTTTACATTCATAAGTCACTGCAAACCTGGATAACCAATCAATGAAGTATCCTCTCCAGTTTGGATTCCAAAACTGAGGCCTAGAAAGGTAAGTAACTTACACAAGGTCACACATTTCTAAAGCGGCAGAACTGGATTGTGAATTTCCGTCTGACGGTCTCCAGAGATCCTGCCCTTCTGTTTAGGAGGTAGGATGAGTAAGACTCACTGAGCTTCTAAAAGGGTGTGGAACAGGAAGGAGAAGGAAGTGCCAAAGGTAAGCCCAAAGCTTTGTGCGAGGATGACCGAGAGCTTGGTGATCCCCTTAGTAGAAGTAGGGGCTCAGGAGAGGAAGGAACATATTTCCTGGAGGGGATGAGTCAGTGCTGTGTGTGTTAAGTTTGAGACGCCCATGAGACATCTACAAAAGTCTGCTGGGGACTAAAGCCATAGCGTTACTTTCTCAAATGCTTTGAGGACCAAATTCAGATTATAAAAATGGGCATATGGATCCAACCTTCAAAGGCAGATATAAGAATTAAATCCCAAAGCTTGGCACCATTTAAAATTTCTGAAGACCCTAGATAATTCAGTCCAGCTTCTACTTTTGTTTCTAAGGGAAGAGTCAGTATATATTTTGTATTATTATAGTGTATTTCCTCCATAGCCTTGGGCCTACAAGTCAGTTCTTTCCTTTGTAAAGTAATTATTTAACAATAATTTGAATTTCTTCTGGAAAGCATGTAAATTTGATACTAAGGTAGAAGTCCATCTGTTCTGATTTTTAAACAATATATCAGATAGTGTATCTTGCTAGCTCCCCAGATTTTGTTGTTGGTAGTGGTGGAGCTTGAAAGGTATTTTTTTCCATTCCTGTTTAAAGCAACATTAGTTGATATTTTCATCTTCTCTCTCATATCTACCACTTTCTTTCCTTTCCTCTCCTTTCCTTTCTTTTCTTTTCTTTTCTTTCCTTTTGTTTCTTTCTTCTTTCTCTTTATTAAGACACAATTTTGATTCAGTGTGTTGATGAGTAGATTTGCTATCATTTGGCAGACAAAGCTCCTGGTTGACACACTATGATAATCCTCCCGGTTACTAATTCTATATACTCTTATAAAAGGGATATACTAACTTGAAAACCTTTATGTAATATAAAGACTAGAAAAAGGAGAGTTAATAAATATTTTGAAGTAAATATTTCTAAGAGATTCATCGTTACATATAAATTAACCACAGAGACTCAAAGCACTTCTCAAAAAAAAAAATCTTTGAATATACAGTCACGTACCATATAATGATGTTTCAGTCAATGACAGACCACACATAGGACAAGGGTCCCCTAAGATTATAATGAGGCTGAAAAATTCCTATTGCCTAGTTACGTCGTAGCCAACACAACACCCTACTCATGTGTTTGTGGTGATGTTGATGTAAACGAACCTGCTGCATTGCAAGGCATAGAAAGCAAAGCACATACAATTATGTACAGTGCATAATACTTGATAATGATAATAAATGACTATGTTACTGGTTTATGCATTGACTATACTATTTATAATTATTTTAAGAATGTACTCCTTCTACTTGTAAGACAAAGTTAACAGTAAAACAGCCTCAGGCAGGTCCTTCAGGAAGTATTCCAGAGGAGGCATTGTTTGTCTTAGGAGATGACATACCCATGCATGTTGTTGCCCTAGAGACTTTCCAGTGTGACTAGATGTGGAGGTGGAAGACAGTGATATTGATGCTCCTGACCCTGTGTAGGCCAAGGCTCATGTGTGTGTTTGTGTCCTAGCTTTTAACAAAAAAATCTAAAGAGTAAAAAAAAAAAAAATTAAATTTTAAAAATAGAAAAAAAGCTTATAGAATAAAAATATATTTTTGTACAGATGTGCAACATGTTTGTGTTTTAAGCTAAGTGTTATTACAAAAGAGCAAAAAAGTTAAAAAAATAATTTTAAGTTTATAAAGTAAAAAAGTTACAGTAAGCCAGGGTTAATTTATTATAAAGGGAAGAAAACTATTTTTTATAAATTTAGTGTGGTCTAAGTGCACAGTGTTTATAAAGTCTACAGCAGTGTACAATAATGCCCTAATCTTCACATTCACCCACCACTCACCCAGAGCAACACCCAGAGCAACACCCAGTCCTGCAAGCTCCATTCTCGGTAAGCACTCTATACAGGTATACCAGTTTTTTAATCTTCATACTGTATTTTTATTGTACCCTTTCCATGTTTAAATATGTTTCAATCCACAAAGACTGTAGGCATGGTGTTACAATTGCCTACAGTCTTCAGTACAGTAACATGCTGTACCCGTTTGTAGCCTGGGAGTTATAAGCTTACCATATAGCCTAGGTGTGTAGTAAGATATACCATCTAGGGTTGTGTGAACACACTCTGTGATGTTCACACAATGATGACATTTTCTAATGATGCATTTCTCAGAATGTATCCTCATCATTAAGTGATACATGACTATATAGAAAGAAGAAAAATAAGTAGATAGATATTTCCATTTTTAAAAGACTTACTAATTCAGATTTATGTGAATTTCATTTAAGTCTAATTCAACAAATATTTTTAAGTATCTATTTATCTTATGCAAGATACTCTTCCTAGTACCATGCAGGATATGAAGAAGAAAAAGTCACTGTTTATCTATTCTAAAGAAGTTTTCATTCTAATGAAAAATAGACTAGGATTGGTAAACACACATTGCATGTTCCATATTTTCTAATTCTTTCCCCATGGCAGACATTACTAATCATTCATGGCATTGTTTTCCACTGAACTGGACAAAATCTGACTCTTGTTTTCATATTGTGATCCAGGCATTACCACCAATCAATCTAATTTGGCTCATGAAATAAAACCTATTTGTCCCTGAGGGCTAGATAGATAGATATGAATTAACATTTCAGACAGATTGTATTAAATGCTGCATAGAGAATCAATATCATCTTTCAGGAAGAGAGGATAAGAGAGATTAATTTGAAATGGGGGCTCTTTGGAAAAACTCCATGAAGAATGTGGCACTGAGCTGTACATTGAAGGATGAATGCATCATTCATTCATTCATTTGTTTGGTGATTCACAGATCCCCTGGTACATCAGGCTCTATGCCGAGTACTGAGTTCAGTGATGTATTTGATTCAAGTCCCAAAACCACCACTGAGTTTCACCAGAAAATTTATAAAATCCCTGAAACTCTATGAATCTAGGTTTCCTCATCTGTTCAGTAAGAAGACAAGATGAGATGATAATTAGCAGACATGTAGCTCTTTAATTTCTCTAATGCTGTGTAAATTATTTTGGCCAGAAGCATGATAAGGTCACTAGCCTCCACCCTTTTTCAGTATGCCCTAATCCAAACTATATTATAGTCTAGCAAAATATCTAAGGTCTCTGCTTGCAATCCAAGAGTGAGGAAGAAATGAATGTGGTTAAGATGGAGCACAAACCCTACCCGCTTTCACTAAGGGTGCAGGGCTGAGGATGGAGGGTCTTTTTGCAGATCAGCCTTTAGTCACAGTAGGCCAACTGGTAAAAGGAGCAATCACAATCCTTAGTGCCTTAACACCAGGAATTTTGGGCTCTGCACCACACGGTCACTTAGAGACCCAGGATCCTCCTATCTGTGTCCTGGACATCTCTAGGGTGTCAGAGTCCTCTGGCAAATGCCCTGCATGCAGCCACCCAACAGGGGAGTTGTCATGTAGAAGGCATACTGGCTCTTAACCCTCACCCCAGATGTATTAATAACACAGATCACTGCCACTCTCATTTCACTGGTGAGAATTTTTCTCAAGACTATATTTAGAAGCAAGAGTGATGGAAGTATAATATAGCTGAATGCTGGAGGAATAATAAATAGGATATGGTAATTACATGGTATTTTCTCTATCACACTCTAACTGGGAGGCGGTGGATAACCATTTTTGTCTCACTTTTACTCAGAATATCTGTTATCCTTTCTGGCAGTTTAGAGAGGAAAGAGATGCTCTCAACATTGTGAAAGAAAGAATTTCTTCATTGGTACTAGAACCTTTCCTTGAAGAGCCATGGCTAAGCAAAGCCTTCCTAATGTGTTTCTTTCCATTATAAAGGATCCAAGTCCTAGGAGGAAGAATCTTCAGGATGGACAAAATAATGGCTCTCCAAAGACTCCCATGTTTTAATCTCCAGAACTTGTGAACATGTTACTTTATGTGGAAAAGGGGACTTTGCAGATGTGATTAAATTAAGGATCTTGAGGTGGTGAAAGTATCCTGAATTATTCAGATGGGCCCAATATAATCACAAGGTGGCTTATAAGTGAAAGAGGGCAGCAGGAAAGTTAGAATCAGAGAAAGATATATAAAGGCAGAAGCAGAGTTCAGGGTGATGTGATACAAGAAAGACTCCACTGGCCACCAGTGACTTGAAGATGAATAAAGGCCCCATGAGCCAAAGAATGCGTGCAACCTCTAGGGTTTACAAAGGCAAGGAAATATACTAGCACAGTTCTGCTGACACATTGATGGTAGCCCAACAAAACCCAGAGGTCACCCAGTGACCTTCAGGACAGTAAGGTGACAAATTTGTACTGTTTTAAGCCACTAAGTCTATGGTAAGTTGTTACAGCAGTAATAGAGGTACAGGACCAAAACTGGCAATAGCTAACATTGATGGAGTGCATACTGGATTTCGGGCATTGTTCCAAGCCTCATTAACTTATTATTATTAACTTATTAAAACTTATTAACTTATTAACTTATTTAATTCTCAAAGTCAATCTATGCGATATGCACTATTCTTAGTCCCGTGATGCAATGAGGAAATGGGTATATAGAGGCTAAGAAATCTTCTCTAAAAAATCTCACATAGCCAGTAAGTAATAGTGCTACAATATGTATCCACCAGTGGGATGATATCATTAAAGAAAGAGCTTGATATAATAGATTAACCTAAATACACACACACACACACAATATTCATATTTTGTAATTCATTCCTTGAAAAGCCCATGAGTTGAGATTTCTAACATTATTTTCAGCAAAACTGTAAAGAAGAAAAGCCAACCCCACATTGTTTGGGGTCTATTTTTCCATCCCTTGAATCTGGGCTTGTCCATGTGACTTGCTTTGGCTAATAGGAAATCAGCAAAGATGGTGAAAACTGAAAGTTGAAAAAGTGCTTGCGCATTGGAGTGTGCCCTCTCTTGCTGTGTTTTGGGACCCAGTCACCATGGGAAAAAGTCAGGGCTGACCTACCAAATGTTAGACACATGTGGTCCAGTTGCCCCCGTTACTCTATCCGAAGTCCAACTATGTAATGAGGCCATCTGGGACCAACAACCCCCCAGTGAGCCCTTCTGCTGACTATACCACCCAAATGAGCCCAGATAGGACCTGCAAAAGGACCACGCAGCTGAGATCAGACCAAATTGCCAATGCCACAAAATCATAAACTAATAAATGATGATTGCTTTAAGTCACTAAGTTGCAGGGTAGTTTGTTACACAGCAAAATAACTTAAATACAAAATGGGCCATCGAGATGTTATAGCACTTTGGAAATCATTTTCAACGTCCCAAGCTTTCTCAGCTAACTCCTAACTGGCTTTTAAGGAAATAATGTTGAGGTTGATGATTGAACTAATTAAATCCCCTCCAAACCTCTTCATAGGTTTTTCTGAAAATAAAAGTAGCAGTTTCAACCACTGTACTCTTGAGCAAAAGGAAATGTGCTACTTTAAAATGATAGCTGGCTTCTTGGCCTCTTTTGCTGTATAAGAAAACAAGAAAAAAATAAAATGAAAAAACCATTAAAAAAATAATAAAATAACTGCCATAATAGTAACATTACATGTAAGAAAAATGTTAAATATCTATTTAGCATTAACGACACCTAAAGTTTTATTAAAATGCTTAGCACTTCTACCTGTGAAGATCTTAGTGTCTTTTTGCCATAGTTCTCCAGTTTCTAATTAATATCTTTAAAACAAACAGAAACTCTCTTTCTTTTTCTTTCTTAAGAAAAAATAATTGGTCAGATATAACTCAGGACATCAAAAAGTTTCTTTTTAAACATGGAGAGAGGTTTTCTAGGAGTAAGTACCATGGAAGAGTTACAGGACTCCAACAGAAAACTCTCATAATTGTTTCTGCTGTCTCAATCCAATTTGTTATAGTGCATGTTTGACCCAAAGCCAGCCCATCACCATACCCCAGATTTCGAAATGTTCAAGATGAAAATACAGGATTCCAGAAACCAATACCACTGCAGTTCTTTAACAAATTCTATTCCATTGTTCAAAGTAGCTTATATGATCTTAAAGTCACCAGAAAATTTTATGTCTTGCCTTTGGTTTCACTAGGGAAATTATACTTCCCTGCTTCCCATAGCCTTGTAATGCAACTGTACAAAAATCAAATTGTTTTTCTAGAAGTCACCAATAATGTTTCACATTTTAAGCAACACACACAAAAAAAAATAAGCCTGGGTTCCGGCTCACTCAGTGATTTATGACTAACCCCTTCTGAGCAATTCCTATTTATACATTCATTTGTCGTGTAGTGTCAGGTATATTTTTGGCAGCATCACTGGACACAATATAGAGTGTCCCAATTCTCCCCCTGAATCATAAGAAAACATTTAGCAGAAGTGAAATGATATTGCCTTTTAATTTTCTTGTAGAAATCTGTGGTTTGTGTAACATGACTCAGTCCAGTTCTGATTAATGGGGACGCATTTTACTCCCTGCAATAGCCAAGTCCACAGGTATTAAAAGCTCTCACAATGCAAATACTGGAATTAAATGCAAAGCCCTGTGAGTGCAGAATTTACTGCTCTAAGGAAGAGATTACAAAGGAATTGGAAATAAATCCAGTGGTAGGAAGTTCCTGCGCTACTGTTTCCTCCTCCAATGAATTCCTTGTGACCTTGGGTTGATAAAATGCTTGGATAAGAGCTGGCCCCAAAGTAACCCTCATACTAGCAGTGATGTAAGGAATGACTCCTGGAACTATGGGAGTATCACATATGAATTTGAGGGATGATTTATTGTATACAAGATAGGATTATCCTGTTGGGACTATCAACAGTGAGGTCATAGCTGATGTCACTCACCGTCAGACAGGAAGCCTGAACCCAGAAACTGTTCCTCTCAGACCATCACCCTGACCACATTTAGCATCACTGCTCAAACTGCAATAGCCATCCGATGCCTATGAAAATAAGTTAAAAGACCTTAACTGGATATCAAATTACCCCCAACATTTAAATTCTCAAACCTCACCTTCGGGCACGTCATTGCCTTTTTGTGATCTGACTTCTTGCCTGTCCCTTCCCCTGCCATTGCTCACCTTGTTTCCCCAGCAGTGTCCTTCATGTTCCAAGGCTCTCCAATGCTACTTCCTCATCGGCATGATCCTCCTGCCCTCGGCTGCAAGTGATGTCTTTACACTGTTAAATGCTCCAGCATTTTCTACATGTTTAAAAAAAATTATTGTGTATATTTAAGTTAGACAACATATTATAAGATACACATACACACACACACACACATATATATATAGTAAAATGCTTACTATAGTGGGCAAATGAGCACATCCATTATCTCACACAGTTACCCATATTCCCCCCCATTACAGTAGCAGATATAATCTACTCACTCAGCAAAAATCCTAAATATAAAACACTATTATTAACTAGAGTCTTCATATGGTACAGCAGATCTTTCAATTTGTTCATCCTGTATATTTGCTTGCTTCCTTTGACCAAAATCTCCCCATTTCCTTCTCTCCCTCCACCTGCTATCCCAACTCCAGTAACCACTGTCTTACTCGCTATATATTTGACTTTTTGTTTTTTTAGATTCCACATGTACGCGAAATTAGGCAGTAAATATTTTTCTGTGCCTGACTTACGTTACTCAGTATAATGTCCTCCAGGTTCATCCATGTTGGAGCAAATGGAAGTATTGCTTCCTTTTTAAAGGCTAATACTCTATTGTATATATGTACCACAGTTTCTTCGTCCATTCATCCATTAATGGATGCTAGGTTGTTTCCATATCTTGCCTACTGTGAATAATGCTTCAAGGAACATGGGAGTGTAGACATCTTTACAAGGTGGTCATGTAATTTATTTTGGGAATATACCCTGAAAAGGGATTGCTGGTCATATTGTAGATGTATTATTAATTTCTTTTGGAATGTCCAAATTGTTTCCATCCATTATGACTGCCTCAATCTGCATTCCCACCAACAGTGCACAAGGGTTCCCCTTCTCCATACCCTCACCAACACTTTTTATCTCGTCTTTTTGATAATAGCTATCCTAACAGGTGTGAGGTGGTATATCAAAGTGATTTTTATTTGTGTTTCCATGATTATTAGTGATGTTGAGCACCTTTTCATGTACCTCTTAGCTATTTTTATATCCTCTTTGTAGAAATGCCTATTCAAGTCTTTTACCCATTTTTAATTGGGTTGTTTTTATTGGATATTAAGTTGTATGAGTTCTTTATGAATCTTGGCTATTAACCTTCCACCTGATATATGGCTTGCAAATATTTTACCCAATTTATAGGTTGTTTTTTATTTTGTTGATTGTTTCTTTCACTGTGCAGAAGAAGCTTTTTGGTTTGATGTAGTCTCATTTATTTATTTTTGCTCTTGTAGCCTGAATTTTTGGTATGATATCCAAGAAATCACTGCCAATGCCAATGTCAAGGAGTTTTCCCTGTTTTCTTCAAAGAGTGTATGGTTTCAGGTCTTATATTTAGGTATATTAACCATTTTGACTTTATTTTTTTGTGCAGTGTAATAAAAGTGTCCAGTTTCATTCTTTTGCATGTGGAAATCCAGTCTTCCCAGCATCATTTAGAGAAGAGAATATCCTTTCCTCATTGTGTCTTTTTGGTACCCTTGTTGAAAATTAGTTGACCATATGTGTTTGGATTTATTTCTGGGCTTTCTACAGCATGTCTCACTGTTTTTATGCAGGTACCATACCATTTTGATTACTATACCTTTGTTATATAATTTTGAATCAGGCAGTGTGATGCCTACAACTTTTTTTTTTTCCCTCAGAATTGCTTTGGCTATTTGAGGTATTTTTGTGGTTCAATACAAATTTTAGGATTTTTTTTTTCAACTTTGGTGAAGAATGCCATTGGGATTTTAAGAGGGATTGCATTGAGTATGATGTATATTGCTGTAGGTAGTACGGACATTTTAACAATATTAATTCTTTCAATCAATGAGCTTGGAATAGCTTTCCTTTTATTTGTGTCCTCTTCTATTTCTTTCATCAATGTTTTATAGTTTTCAGTGTACAGGTCTTTCACCGCCTTGGTTAAATTTATTCCTAAGTATTTTTTGATGCTATTATAAATGCGATTGTTTTCCTTATTTATTTTTCAACTAGCTCATTATTTATGTATAGAAATGCCACAGATTTTTGTATGGTTATTTTGCTTCCTGCAACTTTGCTGAAATCATTTATTTGATCTAACAGTTTTTTGGTGGGTCTTTGGGGAATTTTTATACATAGGATCATAAAATCTGCAAATAGAGATAATTTTCCTTTTCCTGTCTAATTTGGATAGTTCATGTCTTTTTCTTGCCTAGTTGCTCTTGATAATACTTCTAATGTTGAATAGAATACTTCTATGTTGAATAGAAGTGTGAGAGTGGGAATTCTTGCCTTGTATCAGATCTTAAAGTAACAGCTTTCAGCTTCTCCCTATTGCTTATGATGTTAGCTGTTTTACATAAATTGCCTTTGTTATGTTAAAGTATTTTCCATCTATATCTAAACTGCTAAGAATTTTTATCAAAAAGAATTGAGCTTTGTCAATGCTTTGTCTGTGTCAATCGATAGGATAGTGCAGTTTTTGTCTTTTACTCTGTTAATATGATATATCACATTGATTGATTTGCATTTGCTAAGTCAGTCCTGCATGCCAGGAATAAATTCCATTTTTTGGATATGTTATTTATTCTATTTGCTACCATTTTGATTACTATACCTTTGTTATATAATTTTGAATCAGGCAGTGTGATGCCTACAACTTTTTTTTTTTCCCTCAGAATCCTCATTTTATTGAGGATTTTTACATCAATGTCCATTAGAGATAATGACCTATAATTTTCTTGGAGCATCTTTTTCTGGCTTAGGTAATAGGTGATATTGCCCTCGTAAGATATGTTAGGAAGTATTTCCTAAAGCTCTGTTTTTTGGAAGCATTTAAGAAATATTGGTATTAATTCTTTGAAAGTTTGGTAGAATTCAGCTGTAAAGTCATCTGGTCCTGGACTTTTACTTGTTGAGAAGTTTCTAATTACTACTTCAATCTTTACTTGCTATTGATATGTTCAGGCTTTCCTGTTTCTTCCTAAGTAAACCTTGGTTGGTTGTGTTTTCTAGGAATTCATTCATATACTTTAGGTTATCAAATTTGTTGACGCAATTGTTCAAAATAGTCACTTGTGATCCTTTTTTTATTTCCTGGCATCCGTTGTAATGTCTCCACTTTTATTTCTGATTTTCTGAGTCTTCTGTCTTTTTTCTTATTTAATAAAACTAAGCATTTGTTGATTTTATTTATATTTTTTCAAAAAACCGAGTTTTATTGATTTTTCCTATAGCTTTTCTATTCTTTTTTGATGTATTTCTGTTCTAATCTTTATTATATCTTTTCTTCTGCTATTTGTGGGTTTAGTTCATTCATTTTTCATTTTTCCTAGTTTCTTGAAGCATAGTGTTTAGTTATTTGAGATATTTCTTCTTTTTTAATATAGGCATTTATTGCTATAAATTTCCCTCTTAGAATTGCCTTTCCTGTATCCCATAGGTTTTATTATGTTGTGTTTTCATTGTTGTTTGCCTCAATATATTTTTTAGTTTCTCTTTTGATTTCTTCTTTGACCCATTGGTTGCTCACAGCATGTTGTTTAATTTCCAAATATTTGTGAAATATCTAAAATTCTTCCTGTTACTGATTTCTAGTTTCATACCATTGTGGTCAAAAACAATATTTGATGCTTTTGATCTTCTTAAATTCTTTAAGAACTTGTTTTGTGATCTACCATATGGTCTATCTTGGAGAATATTCCATGTGCACTAGAGAAGAATGTGTATCCTGCTGCTATTGGTTGGAAAGTTTTATATATATGTTGTAAGTCCATTTTGCCTAAAGTGCAGTTCAATTTCAATGTTTCCACACTAATTTTCTATCTAGTTGGTCTATCCATTATTAAAGATGGATTGAAGTATTGAAGTAAGTTCTATACCATTATTGTATTGCTGTCTATATCTCCCTTCATGTTCATTAATATTTGCTTTATATATTTAGGTGATTCAAAATTCAGTGCATATATATTCATAATTCTTACATACTCTTGGTAAATTGAGCCCTTTATCATTTAATAATGACCTTTTTTGTCTCCAGTGACAGTTTTCAACCCAAAGTCTATTTTATCTAAGTATAGTCAACCCCTGTTCTATTTCGGTTGCCATTTGCATGGACTATCTTCTTACACCCCAATGCTTGCAGCCTGTGTGTCCTTAAGGATAAAGTGGGTCTCTTACAGGCAGCATACAGTTGGATATTCTTTTTATCCATTCAGCTACTCTATGTCTTTTTTATTGGAGAATTTAATCCACTTACATTAAAAGGAATTACTGATAGGTAAGGACTTACTACTGCCATATTGTTAATTGTTTTGTGTTTTTCTTATAGATCCTTTGATCTTTTCTTTCTCTCTGTTTATCTTTGTGATTTGGTGATTTTCTGTAGTGCTAAGTTTTGATTCTTTTCTCTTTATTGTGTGTGTATATGTTATAGTTTTTTGCTATAGGTTTACCATGAGGCTTACATAAAACATCTTATAGTTATAACAGACTATTTTGCTGATAACAACTTAACTTCAATCACATACAAAACCTCTAGACTTTTAACCTCCCACTCGCAATTTATAACTTTGATGTCACAATTTACATCTTTTGATATTATGTATTTCTTAATTTATTATAGTTATCATTATTTTTGACTGATTTGACTTTTAATCTTCATACTAGAAATATATATGATTTACAAAGTACCGTAACAGTATTAGAGTGTTCTGGATTTGGCTATATATTTATTTGCCTTTACCAATGAATTTTGTACTTCCATATGTTTTCATGCTATTAATTTTAATGTCCTTTGTTTCCATTTGAAGACCTCCTTTCTGCATTTCCTATAAGGCAGGTCTAATGGTGATGAATTCCCTCAACTTTTACTTACCTGGGAAAGATTTTATTTCTCCTTCATTTCCAAGAGACAGATTTTTCTGGGTATAGTATTTTTGACTGTATTTTTTTATGTTAACACTTTGAATATATTCCTACTCTCTCCTGACCTGCAAGGTTTATGCTGAGAAATCCACTGATAGAGGCTGAACATCCCTAACATAAAAATCCTAAATCTTAAACGCTCCAAAATCCAAAACTTATCTGAGTCCCAACATAATGTCACAGTGGAAAATGTGCCCTCATGTGATGGGGTCACCTGCCCTCATGTGATGGGGTCACAGTCAAAAATGCAGTCAAACTTTTGTTTCATGCAAAAATTAATTTATGATATTGCATAAAATTACCTTGCTATGTATATAAGGTGTACATGAAACATAAATAAATTTGTGTTTAGACTTGGGTCTCATCTCCAATATATCTCATTATGTATATGCAAATATTCCAAAATGCAAAAAAAAAATCTGAAACCCAAAACACTTCTGGTCCTAAGCATTTTGGATAAGGGATACTCAACCTATGGCTTAATGAGGATTCCCTTATATGTAACTTGACATTTTTCTCTTACTGCTTTTAACATTCGTTTTGTCTTTGACTATTGGCAGTTTAATTACAATATGCCTTTGTGAAGATATCTTTGGATTGAGTCTGTTTAGGAACTTTTGAGCTTCATGGATCTGGATCCCAAGACTTAGGAAGTTTTCAGGAATTATTTTATTTAATAAGCATTCTGTTCCTGTCTTTATCTCTTCTCCTTCTGGCCTTCTCATA
This sequence comes from Lepilemur ruficaudatus, assembly GCA_963574885.1. Classification (NCBI taxonomy): domain Eukaryota; kingdom Metazoa; phylum Chordata; class Mammalia; order Primates; family Lepilemuridae; genus Lepilemur; species Lepilemur ruficaudatus. Next base: position 73,685 of record CAUYRT010012584.1, read on the forward strand.
ACGCAAATATTTATTCACTTAATTGTTTTCCATAAGTCCTATAGGTTGTCTTCACTCCTTTTTATTCTATTTTATTTTTTCCTCTCTGAATGGGTAATTTCAAAACATTTATCTTCAAATTCAGAGATCTTTCTTCCACTTGATCTAGTCTGCTATTAAAGCTCTCTACTGTATTTTCTATTTAATTTATTGAATTCCTCAGTTCCAAAATTTCTGTTTCATTCTTTTTTTTTATGATATCTATCTTTTTGTTGAATTTTCTCATTCAGATCATGAATTATTTTTCTGATTTCATGAAATTGTCTATCTGTATTCTCTTGTTTCTTGCTGAAATAAAAATCATTATTTTGAATTCCTTTTCAAATAATTACTAAATTTCCCTTTTTTTTGTGGTCAGTTACTGGAGAATTACTGTGCTCCTTTGGTGGTGTCATGGTTCTTTGATTTTTCATGTTTCTTGTCTCCTTGTGTTGATGTCTGCACTTCTGGTGGAAGAATCAACTCTATTACACTTTACAGAGTGGCTTTTGTAGGGAGAGACTTTCACCTGAAGATGAGTTTTAGTGTGCTTGGTAGAAAGCTCCTTATCTGGGGCGAGCACAGCTGTGTGGACTCCAGGAAACACTCTTAGCCTGCCTGTGAGTATATAGGATTCCCTAGTGGTTAGAATTGTATGTGTCTAAGGTGGTGATGGGGGCTTCTGAGGTCCTCTTGTTTACCTTTTCCCCACAGGGAGAGGTCCTTCTGGGTTCCAAGCTGGTCCTGACTGGGGGATAGGGAGGTGGAGGCGAGGTGTTTCCTTCCCTTCTCTATGTAGCCATCCCGGGTTTCTGTGCTCTATATGATTTCTGCTACTCCTTTGATATACTCTGGTGCTCTCCTTTAGTTATTTTTATCAAAAGAGAGTTGCTTATTTGTTGTTTTGGCTGCCTTTGTTGGAGAGGGTGAGCCCAGGGGCTTCTTGTTGGCCATTTGGCTGATATCCTCAATGTTCTTCTGCACTCTGGTAGGACTACTGAATTTTATCCCATTTTATGTCACTTCTCACCCACCTCTGTCTTATATCTGGAGCAGAACTGTCCGAACCATCCATTGCAGGCCTTTGTCTGACCGGAACTCTCCTTGTTACATTTGGCCTTCCAAGGGAAAGCCATTTCCTAAGATGCCATGCCTAGATTGCATCTCAGCATGACCTTAGTCTGACAGAGTAGAATGTGAGGTGCGAGGTGGAACAAAGTTTAACTGTACATCTGTCTGAAAGTGTATCACTCCCTATGGTAGCTGCATTGTGCATCATTGAAAATATATTTTGTCCTTGAACCAGAACAGAGCTCACCTTTTTGGGGGGTGGGAATTAGAGGTGAGCTGTAGTCCTTCAGATCTCCATAGAGATTAGGGTGGGTGGCCCACACCAAGGCCTGCCACTAATTTATTTCTACATATATCACAATAGCTAGCCCAGGGCCTGATCTATAGTAGGTGCTCAGACAATGCCTATTAAAATTACTAACTGGACTAATTACTGGCTTATTCTCTTTCAAAGAGTTTACTAACTTCTCTTAGACATGGTCATAAACAAACCATATAATTTAATGTTTGTCATTGTACTTGAATATCTCTGAACTAACTTCCCACTCATTCTCTTTCCATTTGATATCATATAAATAACTGGCTAAAATCCATCCTCTGTAATGCACAGTAACCACAGGGCTCTCAGAAGACTTCAGACGAGACATCTGCTGCTTTATAGCCTACATTCACCAATAGACCAGCTTGCTGGGACTAGCTACTTGGGCTTCTCAACAAGCTTGTTGCAGCAACTGCTCCTTCAGAATATAAGCGCCTCCGAAAGGAGTGTTGATCATATTGCATAATACTTTCAGAAAAGGATCGGTGCATCAGAAATGTGAAAAGGACAGATTGTCCTGATCTCCATCTTAACCTCAAAGCTGATCAGCAAGCAGATTTCCACTAATTTTATCTGTCTTTCAACAACCACTGATGGAGGTAGTTTGGTGTGCTATGGCCTGGATTAAGAACTTTCCTCAACATCTTATTATTAAAAGTTTTAAATATATAGGAAGTTTAGAACTATTTTACCATGAATACCCATATTCCTGCCACTGAAATTCTCTAATGAATGTTTTGCTATACTCACTTTATCACATACTACCCATCACTCAAAATCAAGATGCTCATCAATCCATTTTAATCTAGGTTAACTTCTAGAATCTCTGCTTTCATGCTACAACAGTTATTTCAATCTCCATGCATTCGTTAAGTCATTCATCTGTTCAGATACATTACTGGGCGTCTGCTACTATGTGTCAGGAACTTTGATAGGCACTGAGAATGCAAAGATTAATTAAAACAATCTCTCCTGTGAAAAACTTCCCAGTCGAGTGGAGGAGATTGTGACAGACAGAATAATGGCCCCTAAAAGTGTCTACATCCGAATCTCTGGAACTCGTGAATATGTTAGGTTACATTGCAAAAGGGAATGAAGATTGCAGATTAAATTAAGAGTTTGCTGGATTATCCAGATGGGACCAACGTAATTACAAGAGTCCTTAAGTGAAAGAGGGAGGAAGGAGATTCAGAGGTGAGAGGAAGATATGACTATGGAAAAAAGGCACAAAGAGGTGCAACATTGTTGGCATTGTTGGAGATGGCAGAATGGGGCCATCCACCAAGAAACGCGGGCAATCTCTAGAATCCGGAGAACATAAGGAAATGAGTCCTCCCCTGGAGTGCAGCCCTGTCGACAATTTAATTTTAGCTCAGTGAGACCCTTCTCAGCCCTCTGAGCTACAGAACTGTAAGATAAATTTGTGTTGTTTAAAGTCACCAAGTTTTTGGTAATTTAGGACAGCAGCCATAGGAAAGTAATACAGAGATAGACACTCAGGCATTATTATGATGCCATGTGACATGTCCTGTAATGTAAGCAGGCACACAGTGATGTTAAAAAACAGCACGGTCAAGAAAGGATTCACATCCTTCTTGATAGAGGACAAGAAGGAGTTTATCAGGCAGACAAGCAGAAAAAGGCATTCTGGACAAAAGGAACAGTTTTAACATCCCAGAGACTTTAAAAAATGCAATCTATTCTTGTATAATGGCAAATTTTATGAAGAGTTATGCCAGTCATTTTTACTCCTATTAAAACCTCTCTTTTTATAACAAATATTTTGTATTGAGTCCTTTAATGCTCTGAAATAAAACATATATATATTATAATCTATATCCACATATATGTGTGTATATGTCATAATCATAATGTAAGAGATGAATAAAAAGTAAGTCATAATAAAATATTCTGTATTGAATATACAATTGCTTCTCAGGCATAACTACTTTTGAATATATAATAGCCATTTGCTGACATCTATGTACATTTTTGCTGTGAATGTAATAGTTATAAATGCAAACTGAAACAGCTGTGTTATATTGGCAAATTCCATGAATTGTGTTACCATCAATGACAGTGTTTTTCAGAGTTGGTGATGAAATCTCAATAAAGGTCTGTAAAACTAAATTATACTATTAGTTCAATGTAAAAGGTAATTGCATTTCACAGAAAAATCAGTGTATAGTAAAATCATTAAAAAATGAAGCTTAGCTGGAAGAAATTAGAGGAAAGATTATTTGAATTCAAAAACATGGCTGAAGAGATGTTCCCCTTTTCTGTCTCTCTGGCTGTGTCTAAGGAAATTGCAGTGCTAGGAGCTGTTATGGACATTTTGCAATCCTGAAGAAATAGCTAAGGACAAAGCCAGCATGAATCTTTCATGATATCATTTACCGACTGATTTCTTAAACCTTGGAAACTCCTTATATTCAAAATTCTTATCACATAAGGTAAATTCTTGTATTAAGACATTCTATTTTCTTCTTATTACTTGCAGCCCAAAGCAATGTAGTGGGTACACTGAGTTGTGTCCCTGGCCAACAGTGTGTCAGAGGCAGACCAAGTTGTAACAGATGCTGGGAATGGCCTGTCCTTATCCCTCTCAGAGTTGTTATGAGGATACAAGAAAAACTATGCAAACAAACAACTGGGCACATATTCAGTCCTCCATAATTGATAGTTATTACTCATATTATTTGAAAGATATATATTAGATATATGAGCTGTATATCAGATTCCTAGTGGTGCTGTAAATAATTATCACAAGCTTAGTGGCTTAAAACAATACAAATCTATTATCTTACAGTTCTGAAGTCCAAAATGGGTTTCACTGAACTAAAATCGAGGTGTCCACAGGGCTGATGCCTGTCTGGTGGTTCTATGGGAGACTCCATTTCCTCTTCCTTTCTGGCTTCTAAAGGCTGCCCACATTCTTTCCTCTACATTCAAAGCCAGCAATTTCATCACTCCAACCTCTGCTTCCGTCATCACATCTCCTTCTCTGGCTCTGACTCCCCTGCTTCCCTCTCAGGAGGGCCTTTCTGATTATATTGCACCCACCACAATAATCCAGGATAATCTCCCCATTCTGATCCTTAACATACTCACATCTGCAAAGTCCTGCATGCCATGTAAGATGACACAGTCACAGGTTCCGCTTACCACAAGTTGGGAGAGAGTAACAGATGGATTTGATGGTACCATATGGTTAGGAGAGTATTTTGAAAAAATGAAGAGACATCCTTCCTCGCTCAGCTCAAGTTTTGTACTCATTCCTTTCTTTTTGCATTAGCCAGAGATCATTTGGTTGTGAATTACAGAAACCCCATACAGAGTGGCTTAAATACAAAACTGGATGAGTTGGCTCATAGAAGTTCTGCCTTCAAGCACAGTTGGGTCCATGCACTCAAACAACATCAGGAATATGACCATATTTTTAATCCTTGACTCTACCTTCCTCTCGGTTCTCTTCATTCTTGGGCAGACAGGCAGGAAGATGGCCATCAGGAGTCTCAAGTACATATATTCTAACAGCTAAGGACCCCACGGAAGAGAAAGCCTTACTCCCCAATAATCATAGCAGAATTCCCAGGACTCACTGGCTCTGACTGCCCTAAACCAGGTCATGTGCTCCTGCTCTGAGTTAACATAGGGGTCAGTACTAATCAAATCATATGGACTGAGAGTGGAGAGGAATGTTTCTCCAAAATAAATCACGGCACTGTGACCAGGGAAGGAGAGAATGGATGGTGGGAAGGTAAAAACCACAGATGCCCTTCCTAACTCCCTCCAGAGAAAAAATTAGCTCTTAGGTTGCAGCACTCAGATGCTTAAGCCTTCAGCTTCAGTGCCATGGTGGGCAAAAGCTCCTGGCAGTGATAAACTGCTATACACAGCCAAACTGCAACCTCATTTAAAGAAAGAATATGGGTAGATTTCTTTCCCAGGCACGAGGATCAACCTGCTTTTCTGCAGCTAGCCTTTTTATTTTTGTATTAGTTCATTAAGTATGACATGTCCAATTTTGAATCAGAAGTGTAGTTTATTATATCTCAAATAAGAAGCAGTATAATTAAAGTATGAACCTAAACTATCAACACACTTTTGCCATCTTAATGGTAGCTTGTTTATGCCAGTAGCAAGAGAGCGAGTGGCAATGAAATTGCAGAAGGTATTTTCCACAGCTTGTTGAGAATTGAATATTTTTCCTTGCAAGGAGTGGTCCAAAGCCTGGAATACATGGTAGTCAGTTGGCGCAAGGTCTGGTGAATACAGTGGATAACAAAGTGCTTCCAAGTCCAGCTTCTATGGTTTGAGCAGTATTGTTTTTTACGACATGTGGTCATGCAAGAGGATTGGCCTGACTCTATTGACCAATCTTGCCTGCTTAATCACAAGCATCCTCATCATTTCATCCAATTTGTTGCAGTAGACATCTGCTATAATTGACTGACCAGGTTTCATGAAGCTGTAGTGGATAATATCAGTGCTGGACCACCAAACAGACACCATTACCTTTATTTTGATGAATATTCAGTTTTGGTCTGTATTTCAGCATTTCATCTTTGTCAACTATTGTGCTGAATGCTTGCAATTGTCAAAAAGAATTCATTTTTTATCACATGTAACAATACAGTTTAGAAACGGTTCACCTTTATGTCGTGACAGCAAAGAAAGGCAAACCTTGAGAGGATTTCTCTTTTGATGCTCATTTAATTCAAGCAGTACTCATCTATCCAGCTTCTTTACCTTGCCCATTTGTTTCAAATGGTCCAATATTTTCGGAATAGTAATGTCAAACCATGTTCCTAATTCATGTGTAGGTTGAGATGGATTCACTTCCACTACAGCTTTCAGCTCATTATTATCCACCTTGGTCTCAGGTCTTGCACATGGCTCATTTTCAAGATTAAAATTACCAGAATGGAAGTCCTCAAACCATCGATGTACTGTGTGCCCATTAGCCAATGCTTCCCACTTTGTCAATATTTCAATCTGTCTGTGCTGCACTGGTTCCATGACGGAATCATCTTTGAAAATAACATGAATGTTTGACTTACTCATGGTTTCACAAAAATTGCTCTAAAAAAATTTTGATAGATAATCTCAAGCCAAAATGTGTATTTGAAAAATGAGGATGTACCTTCACAATAAAAACAAAACAAAACAAGAAGTGTCAAAGTAAAATGTCAGAGATATCAACTGTCAAACAGTAATTAAGGAAATTGGACATTCCATACTTAATAGCCTAATAGAAGGAAGAGTAATAACAATGCTTGGTGAAGGTCCCAGGAACTATTTGGAGGTTCCAGAAGCTCTGGCTCATAGAAAGATGACCAAGAATGGAGAAACGGATGTGATGAGTTACAGACCCAGGGTTCCCTTCCTAGGGTGAGTCCAGTGGGTTTCAATATGCCCAGAGGTCAAGCACAAGGGTTATGGAGGCAGACGGCTCAGGTGCAAACCCAGCTTCATCATTTTTTCATTCTGTGGATCTCATTCTATCTCCTTAAGTTTATTTTCCTTATCTGTAAAACAGGGATCATAATAGTACCCATGTTATGGGGCTATTTTGATAATTAAATGTTAGATGCAGTATTAGGACAAACATGGAAAAAGCATTTGTAGAGGATCTAGTTCCTCCCACAAGCCTGGATATGTAGCACTGCTTTGCCTGATGTCACACAGATATAGGTCAGGTGAGCTGTAGGGACTAGAATTCACTGCTCTGGGCAGCTGGTCTACTACGGGGTCACTTAGGGGTCAAAGAATAAAACTAGTTGTCATTAGCACTTGCTATTGGCACTCTGTTGTATTTGGGCTTTAAAAGCATTATTTCATAAAACATTCACAATAATTCTAAAAACAAACTTATTAAAAGGTATGAGAAAACTGAAGCTTCATGAATTGCTTGCTCCAAATCATACAGCTTTTACATACTATTATAAAACCAAGTCTATCTGTCTTTAAATCTCTTATTGGCCCTTCTCACTGATACGAACATGGAGGATGTAGCTAGGACGGGACAAACAGATGGTCACAAGTCACGCTGAATGAGGATCCATAATTAGAACTGCTAGGATATGGGAGTAGGAATGTAAGTGGAAGAATGTTGTTTGGCCTCTGGTAACTTGTCATTTGTGTGTGTAACCAAAACACATAGAATAGAGAGCACTTACGTACTTTCTATGTTCTGGTTAAGGCTATGCAGTTTGGTTTCTTTTATTAACATAATTATTTCACTTATAGCATTGTTGTCTTGATTTTATTACATGAAGAATGTAGGAAACTGATAATGTTTAGCAATTTCCCCAGGATCAGCTGGCCGGTGAACAATCAAAGTGGGACGCAAACATAGGCCTACACATGCTGGGCCAATGCTCTTTCCACAAAGTCACACAAAGAAAATCCCAAACAAGTGCCCAGCCTACAGCTGCACAGAGCCCAGTAGATATCTCTGCAGGACTTGCATTCCTGTCATTTTCCTCCTTTGTCGCCTGTTACAACCCCACTGTTACCAGCTGATTTGATTCCTACAATTTGCACTGTTTCTCACAATCTGTTATCATTTCCTAGAAGCGCTTGCTCAGTAGCTACACTGTTTGCCATGAAATCAGGCCTAAAAATGTGAAGAAGTTCCCCTATGTGCTACTGAACCTGAGTTCAGTGGGCCCAATGGAAGTAAAGCTATCAGAACAACTCCCACAGGCAGGAGTCACCACGCAAGGACCTGATTCAGCCACAGCCACCAAACTTAAGGAGTGATGAGAAGGAAGCCCACTGGGCCAGTCTTTTGAAAATGTTCTATTGCTTATTTCGTAAGAACGAAGCAAAACAAAATCCAGTTTACTCTGTTTCCTATATGCATGTGCCATTATCTGTAATACAGGGATAACTATAACCCAGTCACTGTCCTCTGAGGTGCACAGTCTAGTGGGAGAGGCAGACAGGCCAACTTGCAGTTCCAACACAGGAAGCCTGAGGTGCACTCACGCAGGCTAACTTCACTGGTGCATAATCTTTCAAGTCGCACAGGACTCTGTACTTAGTAGGGCCTGAATTTGGTCTACACTCTGCCAATACTGTCTTGAAATTCTTAATACTTTTTGAACAAGGTTCCCCATATTTTGATTTTGTATTAGGCCCTACAAACCATGTAACCACTTCTGCACAAAAGATACACTCCTTGCTCAAACAGATGGTAATAGAAAGGGTTCAGGGAGGGTGATGCCCCTTGTAGGATAAAACACAGGAAGAAAATGGGAGAGATCATTAGTTTTACCTTTGCACAGAGATGTGAATGAGCATGATGAGGCAAGGACTCCCACTATTTCTGGGTAAATAAATGGGAAGCAGAAGATGGGAACTAGGATGAGTAGGAGAACAGAATGGAAAAATAGGCAGAGCCAGAAGATGAAAGTCTTTGGATGCCATCCTTTCGACCATGAATTTCATCTCGTCAGTGATAAGGAGGTACTGGAGAGATTATACAGGGAGTGACAGATGAGACTTTCATTTCAGGAAAATCACTATGGGCAGAAAATGAATTTTGAAAGGGTAAAGGTAAAACAGAGAGCAACCACTTGGTATGCAATTATTACCATCCAGTCATGCAGTAAGGAGAACAACAGGAGGGGAGGGAAAGTCATGAATCAAAGAGATATTTAGGGACTAAAACTGGTATAATGGGGTATGATAAACACTTCAAGTTCCCTATTTTATAATGGTTTTCCTTTTCTTCTTTACAAATACAACCTCAGTTTTAGGGGTGACAGTAAATCCTTCTGCACCCCTTGAAGTAAATGCTTCAAGATGCTTCATGCTTCTTTGAAGTTGGGCACTGTGATATAGTCCTGGCCAGTGAGATAAATGCAAAAGGTGCTGGCCACTAGGGGAGGCTTTCTGAGAAAGCTACTGTTTTCCTGATTAAAAAAAGGACAGACTCAGCTGATCCAAATCTTTTATTCATGGCCCTCCCCATTTCTTCCCATAGTGTGATTGTAAGAAAGAGAGTTGCATGCTAATGATACAAGAGCAGGAAGCTGAAGGAACTTAGATCCTTGGTGACTCATGCCAACATTGTGAATTGCTTCTGATGGCTTACCCCTAGATTTCCTGTTACTGAGAAAAAAGAAAATGAGTGTGGATGGGCCTCTGTTTAATTCCACTGCATGCAATCCTAACAGATTATTGTCTGAATGCTGGTGGTGAGGAACTCAAGGCAAGTTCAATTTGGAGACTTCAAATGCTAACATGCATGAAATGTGGTATTATAGTAAAAGCTTATCCCAGATACCAGCAAAGCCTTTCAAAGCCAGCAAGTCTTGGAGATGATAGAGCACTAGCAGCACATGCAAATGTTGAAGGGACAAAGGAGCAGAGGAAAGTGCAGTAGAAGCCCAGGGTTTCATCATGAGGTAAGCCAAGACTTGGCAAATGGCATGCCAGAAATCCATGGAAAGCACAGCACCCTAGAGAATGCTGACACCAGACGTTTGTTGAGATGGGAAAGAAGAGTGGCTGAGATCAACTCTACCTTCAATTTTGTCTGGAAGTAACTGAATAAAATAGAAATGATGTTTACTGGTGAAGTACTATGGTACTTCAGAGCTCAACAAAGTTAAGTGACTTGGACAAGGATACAATGTCAATGAGGGACAAAGACAGGACTTCACGCCAGATCCAATGACCCCTGCAGCTGTAGGGTTACAAGGTAGAGAAGCAGAGGCTGGCATTAAGAATGCAGAAGCAGCAGAGTGCCTGATGTCCAACCAGGGGCAGTGGTTGGAGAAAGCAGCACCCTGCCAACCCTAGGGGAAATGATGGAGTCTGGCCAGAGGTCACTAACTGGAGATGAGAATAGGAATTCTAGCCATGGGACCAAGAGAGATAACCAAATGTCTCTGTATGAGAGCGAAAATGAGGCTCGTTAGAAGCCTTGGTCCATGACCTTATTTTAAGAAGTCACAACTGGAATCCCAGCCTGGGGTGTGAGCCACATACTTTCAAGCGGCCAGGAAAGTGAAGAGCCTTCCTGCATGCCACCAGTGAAGGACAAAGCCCTCAGTCTTCCTTCACTACCCTGTCACTTCTAATCAATAGAAGAAGAAGCAGTATAAAATGCTTTGGATTCTGAGTGTCTATGTGTCAGGCCTGTGTGAAGCACTTTATGTAACTTATTCTTACACATTATCTCATGAGTTCAAATCAGGGTTCTACTGTTTTCTATCTAGTCTCTAGTGGTGAATAATGAGCTTCACTTCTTAGCATTATAGTCAAGGTGAAACAAGACGGGGACATCCTAATAGAGAGTTTGACCCGAAGTAGGGGCTCAAACAACATTCTCACCACACACTCAATACCTTATGGAGTAATATTTTTTATTTTGATATTATGGATACAACAAATATGAATTAAAGAAGTACAGTGAGTGTCTTAGAAGAATTTGAAGTCAAATCACTTCACTCCAATGACAGTGTAGATCCCACTGCTTCTCAGCCATGAATAATAATTATTATTATAACGAACACCATTCCTCGAACACCTGCTGTTAGTCAAGCACTAAGAAAAAATGATTTATATATATTATATTACTTAATCCTCTCAGCAAATCTATAAGATAGATATTTTTCTGATGTGGATTTCCAGGTCCTGAAGTCCCAAAGTACAGCTGTGATCTCAACCAGGCTTTGTACCCACAAACACGGTGCACTAACCATGAAAGCTAGGCTCCTCAACACCAAACGCTGGTCCAGAAACCAGTGCCCTGTTACACAGACCAATGATCTTGTCTTTCACACTCACAAGAGAGAACTTTTAAAATCCCATTTCCAAAACACACTTGGATCTGATTGCAGGAATTGGTTGGTCAATTAAGACACACTTGGGGGGGAAAATACTATTTGTAGTTTATCTGGAATGTGACCTAGATTCACCTAACAAGCGTCTCATCTCTCCTGCTGGAAAAGATAATGATGAGAGACCAGTGAGGGGCAAAATGTGTTGTGGCTTCATGTTAAGAAAAACCAATTCCCACCAGGGCTCTCAATCACAGTGCCCTAGCAGAAAAAGTGTCCAGATTCTTGTGCAAAACTAACATCAGGACTCAGGGAGTAAATAAAACTTAAATAAATCTTTTTATTTCCTACCCTACCACTAACATCTATCCTTGCCCAATTATATTTCACTGTTAACAACAACAACAAAAAAGGCAATAGTTATTACCTACCAAGCATGTTCTATGTGCTTTACATTCATTATCTGTTTCATTTTTAACTTTCAAGATACAGATTACAACCTCCAATTAAAAATGAAGAGACCAAAGTTCATAGAGGTGAAATAAGTTACCCAAGTCACAGAGTTGATACCTGGTGGGGGTGTGACTAACACTGGGATCTGTCTCTATCTGAAGCCTGTGTTCCTGACCACTTGTTTTCATCTACTGTGTCCTGTAATCTGAACACATTTTGTGTTTTCCCCCACAAATGACCAAGAATGCCTTTACTCACAGCCACCAAAACCTAAACCAAATTTACATCAGGGCCTATTTTAAGTTCTACTTTCTCCATGAAAATGTTTCTAATTCCTTTACTTTAAACCAAATGTGAAATCTCCTTCCCCTAAGTACAAATTGCATTTGGTTTATTTGCTTTATGTTTCTTATATCTGCTTTTACTATAACCAAAACCCTTCTATTTGATTTCCATTTCTTATACTTAAATGTTCTCTGTAAAAGCAGTCCCTGCTCCTTCCCTGGGCTAAGGGAGGTGAAAGGAGGTTTGGAGAGGAAGTAAGTTACATGCTGAGGATATCACTGACTAGGGGCCTGCATTTAGAAATACTTCATCTTTTCTTCACTCCCATGCACTTTAAAGCACTGCAAATCCAAGAAACAATGAAACTTTGAGTCACTTTAACCTGGAATATTGAGACATAGAAGCTTAACAAAGATAAAATGACTTGAGGAAGTGAAGATAACTGCATAACATTTTAGGAGCTAAGAGAGCCCAGGTCCTTGAGATACAGTAGCTCCTATTCCTGGGACAGAGTGTAATGAGTGGGAAAGTAGCCAGATCTTCCTGTGTTCCTAAGAAGAGGGCAACTTTGTGGAGCAAGTAGGCTTGCAACAGAAAGTGGCCATACACTGTCTACCAGAAGACAGGTAGCAATTCAAATGCTAAGCTAGGGTGATTGTATCAATTATTTTCCACATTAGGGCATTTTGAGAGTGAAAGGGATGGTAAATGGGCAGGATGCCAGGACAATAGGTGTAACTGGGACTATCCCAGGAAAACAAGTACACACAGCCCCATCCCTATGCCAGCTGACACCAATGTGGGCAGGTGTAATCTTATACTTAGGTAGGATCTTATTACTCGCCACATGTGGCACTTGGTTACCATAAGGGCTCTGATGCTTCTTCCAGTGCTAGATGCTCTGTGAGCAACCTCAGAATTTAAATACTACTCTAGAGATCAGAGGACAGAAAGAAATCTTAGACTGATTTAAACCTGAGATGACTGAATTTACATAAAATAAAATGGGGCCTTAATATAATGACTAAATTGAATTATAGAAAAATAAAGCACAAGTTTTGCATACTTAAGTGGCTTGAAAATATTGTACCTGCTATGTAAATATTATAGGTTAGATGTCAACAAAAAGAAATTCAGCATATCATAAGCAGATAATCTATAATGATTAAAATTTGCTTCCTATCTGAACAGGTCTTCTCAGAATAGGACTTTTTCCCCCTCATTCTGGGATAAAAATGGAGCCAAGACTCAGGAGGAAGTTTCCGCAGAAGAAGGGATGGCTATTGGGATGCAGCTGACCCCAAAGAGAACATGTTGGAACATGACGGTTTGTACAGCCTTTCTGGTGATTGAGGACACCATCACAGCTGACAGTCACAGCCCCATCAAATCCTGTTTTGTTTTACTTGACGTCCCAGTTTCTGTTCATCGCACCTTTCTTTTTATGCTTCAGAATCCACCATTTGTCATTGCACTTCTGATAGAAAGCTAACTTACCAAGCATTTATCATGAGTCAGGCACTGGGATAAGCACTTTATGTGCATTATTTTATTGAACTTCTGCGATAACTCTTTGAGATGGATCCTATTATTAACTTGATTTTACGCATGAGAAACTGAGATACTGTATAGCAGAGACTGGCTAGCTGTTTATTGAATTTACTTTCCTTTGTGCCTAGGCACACATCTGGACTACCTTTTTCTGTATCCCTTATAGTTCTTGCCAACAGAATGTAGGTAAGTGTGATGTTCTCCACTCCCAGGCCTGCCCATACAAATGCCTGGTGTGATCCTTCTCTCTTCCCCATTTGTTAGCTGGATACCAAAGCCCTAGGAAGTCATCGTTTCTCTTGGGCCCCTGAATGACAGCGTGGAGCAGAGTTTCTCCACCTCACTCCATCTACATCATCATTTGGGTTTTACGAGAGGAGGAAGTAAACTTGTATTACATTAAACCATGGAGATTTTGCTCTTGATGGCATGTAGCATTACCCGAAGAAATATTCATAATGAGATAGTTTGTCAAGTGACATATAACTAGTAAGTGGTGGAGTAAGGATTATAAATCAGACAATGTAGTGCCACAGCCTGCACATCTAGACAAAATGCTATAGTGTCTCAATAAATATCATTTACCTTGATTCTTATGAAACTATGAGTTCCTTGATATAGATTTTATTTTTCATTATATAATATTAAAATTTAGTACTTAGAAGAAACAAGTAAAATGAAATTGAAAAGCATTAAACTGAATTGGATGAGATGTTAAACTTTTCCCATCATCATCACTCACATTCCTGCCCTACTAAGATCTTACTTAAAACTAGCATTTTCCAATAATTTTTGCTTTTTCTAAATCTGTTGCAAATTTCAAGAAGGTATTTGTGCCTGGGTAGAAGTCCAATCAATATATTATAATTCATCTTGACACCTTCTATGTAAGTAATTCTTTTGGCATACTCACATTATGTTTATGTGAATTATTCAGATTTAGCAATGATTGATTAAGTTCAGGGTAGTGAGTTTAGCACTTTCCTACGTCACTAGTTATTTCCACAGCAACTTTGTAAAATACGTGTTATCTCCATTTCACAGATGGGCAAACATTGAGTAAACCAAGGCTCAAACATGTTCAGAAATGAACCTAAAGCTAACTATTGATAGATTTTTGGACTAGCACTCAATCCTGAGTGCTTGTTTGTTTGTTTGTGTTTATCATGCTGATTCTTTCTAACATGGTGCTTTAGGAAATTCATTCAGGGTCTTGCACATATTAAGAACTCAAAGTTTTTACTGATCAAGGCATGAATGTATACTGAACAATAAGCTGTACTAGGAACAGCAAGCTAATAGCCTCCCATAACTTTAATAAAGCTACAAATACAAATCAAATAACAGTTGTAATAAAGAAAAGCTTGGGGGGCTTAACCTATTCAAGAAGGTGGGAGCTCCTCTTATGCATGACATGCTCTGGCTCTGTTGAGCTTCAAGGGTTTCCTGAAAACAACTGGACAAAGGCTGGACAGCAAGAAACAGGTCTCAGGGTCTCAGAGCTAAGATTAAGTTTCTGTGCTTCAAAAATAAAGGTAAAATTAAAACTTTCTCAGATTAACAGTAGTTTCTAAAATCTATCACCAGTAGACCAGTGCAAGAACTGTTAAAGTAAGTTTGTCAGGCTGAAAGAAAATACTAGTTGGAACCTATCTACATGAGCACCAGAAATTGTCAATATGTGGGTAAATATAAACATATTATTCTTATTTTTAATGTTTTAAAGATTAGTGATCATCTAAAGCAAAAGTTATAGCAATATATTATGAAGATTATAATATTTATAGAAATAAAATCTATAATAAGAATAGCACAAAGTATCAAGTGTAACACTCTTACATTTTATGTAAAGTGACATACTAGAAATCCTAAGAAAACAACTAAAATTAAAATGAAGTGGTGTAGCTAAAAAGCCAATAATAATGATAAAATGGAATACTAAAATATACTTAATTACTCTTAAAGAAGGCAGGACAGAAAAGCAGGAAAAGGGGGGGGGCAAAAAGACATAGGACTATAAAAAACATATTAGGGAATAGTATATTTGAATCCAATCATACCAATAATCAACATTAAATATAAATGAAGCAAATACTCCAATTTAAAGGATGATACTATCAGACTATACAAAAAGCAAAGCTGTAGTACCACAAAGAAGTTAAATGATGAAAAAAGATATATTATGCAAGGACTAATTAAAAGGAAGCTGAACTGGCTATATTCATAACACAGAAAAAGGAGACTTCAGGACAAGAAGCATTACCATGGATAAACAGAGATATTTTATCATGATAAAAGTGTCAACTCATCAAAAGGACTTAATCTTAAATGTGCACCTAGTAATAACGCTTCAAAATACATGAAACAAAACCGAAGAAAACAAAAAGAAAAAAGAAGTTAATCCACAATTACAGTTAAAACCATTCATTGAGTGTCAGGCAGATGGGAGGGGGAGAAGGGGATGGGTATATACACACCTAATGGGTGCGGTGCACACCGTCTGGGGGATGGACATGCTTAACGCTCTGATTTGGGAGGGGCAAAGGCAATATATGTAATCTAAACATTTGTATCCCCATAAAAATAAATAAATAACCCCCCAAAATCTACAATTATCCACAATTATAGCTGGAGATTTGAAAACTCATTTCTCAGTACTTGATAAGCAAGTAAGCAAAAAAGCACCCCTTTTGATAGTTATTTCTTGATTTCCACAAAATATTATCCTGCACATTGTTTACATTTTCAAATGCATTTGCTTTATCGCCAGTCTGCAAATTTCTGAAATACTTTAAAATTAAACAACATACTTCTAAGTTATCCATGGGTCAAATAAGAAATCCTGAGGAAATCCCAAAGAAATCTGGCAAATATTTTTAACTCACTGATAATGAAACCACAAAATATCAAATTAGTCCCAGCTACTTGGGAGGCTGAGGCAAGAGGATCAATTAAGCCTAATAGTTCAAGGCTACAGTCAGCTATGATTGCACCACTGTGCTCCAGGCTGGGCGACACAGTGAGACCTTATTGAAAGAAAGAGAGAGAGAGATGAAGGAAGGAAGGAAGGAAAGAAGGAAGGGAGGAAGGAAGGAAGGAGGGGGGGAGGGAGGGAAGGAGACGGGAAGAGAGGGAGGGAGGAAGGAAGGAAGGAAGGGAAGAAGGAAGGAAAGAAAGTAAACTCAAAGGAAGTAGTAAGGTAGAAATAAAAGATGTGAGCAAATTTTAACGATATTAAAAAATAGATAATAGAATAAATCAGCAAAACCAAAGTTTAGCTCTTTGAAAATGTCGATACATTTGATCTTATCTAGAATGGTCAGATTAGAGAGGGAAGTGGAAAAAAAGAGAACACAAATTATTAGTATCATGAATGAAAGAATGGCTGTTACTCTGGTACTCCCAACCCTACAGATAGAAAAAAGGTAATATGGGAATATTAGAAAGAAATTTATGCCAAGAAATTTGACAAATTAGAAATATGTACAAATTGCTGGAAAGAAACAAATTACTGATACCTATATAAGAAGACATTAAAAATAAAAATATTCCATTAGATAAATTTTAATACATCATAACAAAGAAGACATATTCCTTCCAGAACGCAAGGTTAGTTTAACATTTAAAAACCAATCATTTTAGGTCAGAATATAGAGCAAAGGAGAAACATTTTATGACTTTCTCAGTAGATACAGATCTAGCATTTAAACAAATTCAACTCTAATTCATAACAAAACTCTTAAAAGCTAAGAATAGATAGAAACTCCCTAAGTTTGATAAAGGGCACCTACAGAAAAAGAGCAACTACTATCATACTTAATAGAGAAAGAATGAATCATTTCCCCTGAGACTGGGAACGAGACCAGAGTGTCATCTCTCACCATTTCTAGTCAGTATTGTATTGGAGACTGATAACCAATGCAGTAAGGCAAGAAAAAGAAATAAAAGACATAGAGGTTGGAATGCACGAAGTGAGACTGTATATATTTGTAGGCAACATAATTATTTACATACAGAATTATTAGAAATCTGCAAGGTACCTACAAAAATTATTAAGTCTATCAGTGTGCAGTGATGTGGCTTATAAAAAATTACTAAGTATAAAGGCCAGCAAACATATAAAAAATGCTCAACATCTCTAATCATTAGAGAAATGCAAATCAAAGCCACAATGAGATATCACCTAACTCTGGTAAGATTGGCCTCTGTCAAAAAATCCCAAACAACAAATGCTGGCGAGGATGCAGAGAGACAGGACCACTCATACACTGTTGGTGGGACTGCAAATTAGTGCAACCTCTGTGGAAAAGAATTTGGAGACACCTCAAAGAACTAAAAATAGAAATACCATTCGATCCAGCAATAGCACTATTAGGCATCCACCCAAAAGAGCAAAAGTCATTCTAAAATAAAGACATCTGCACCTGAATGTTTATGGCAGCACAGTTCACTATTGCAAAGATGTGGAAACAACCTAAGTGCCAGTCAGTTCATGGATGGATTGTTAAAATTTGGTATATGTTTACAATGGAATATTACTCAATTATAAGAAATGACAGTGACCTAGCACCTCCTATATTTTCCTGGATTGAGCTTGAGCCCATTATCCGAAGTGAGGTATCACAAGATCGGAAGAATAGGCTCCACTTGTACTCGCCATCAAATTGGTACTGACTGATTAACACAATGGTGCTCACATGGTAGTAATATTCTCCAGGGATGGGGATTGGGGGGTAAACTCACAACTATAGGACACGGTGTGCATTGTGGGGGGAAGGGCAGGCCTCTAACCCCCGCTAGAGAGAGGCAATGATATAAAATGTAACCAAAATGTTTGTACCCTCACAATATCCTGAAATAAAAATTTAAAAAAAATACATAGAACAAAATTTGCTGACTTTAGATTTCTAAATCAAGTAAGTAGAAGAAATAAAATTTTTATTTCACTGAAAAAAAATTACTAAGTATATACAATAAATATCAGGATATAAAATGTTTCTTTACATACACCAGCAACAAGCATTTTAAAATAAAATTATAATTAATACAATTTATGATTTTACCAATAAACAAATAAATTGAGGAATGTTCATAGCACTCTTATTCATAATATCACAAAACTGAAAACTCCCCAAATATTCATCAAGTAGCAAAAGGACAACTATGTTGTGCTATATTTGTACAATATAAAGCTGCTCAGTAATAAAATAGAGCAAATTACTAATATTAAACACATGCAACAACATGGAGGAATTTGAAAAATAAGGCAGACACAAAGTGTATATACTGTATGACAATTCAATTCATGTTAATTTCCAGTATCAGCAAAGCTAATCTATGATAAAAGAAACCAGAACATTGGTTATCATTGGTTATTTTGGAGCAATTGGAATAGATGAGAAGCATACACAAAGGAACTATCTAGGATGTTGGGAGTGTTCTTTATGTCGATAGGGGTGTGGGTTGCGCAGGTAATTGCATTTATCAAAGTTGGTTGAATTGTATATTTGATATCTCTGCATTTTAATATATGAAAATTAATTCAATCAAAAAGGAAAGAAAAATATAGAGGAAAAAAGAGAGGGAGGAAGAGAAAGAGAGAGACGGTAAGAGGTAGGGAGGAAAAGGAAAAGGAAAAGAAGGGAGGGAGAGAAAATAATGGTCCCAGGAACTGGGGAGGATCTGAGCCAACAGCGTGGGATTAATGTTGCCAACAGCTAAGAAAAGAAGAGAGCAGAGCTTGGAAGGGTCACAGTCCTAGTCAGAATTTTTTAATTCTTCAAGTGGCCAAACTAAATTGCAATACAAAAGAAAAGTATATTTTGGAGATGCAAGATGGAAAAGATGAGCTCTGACCCCTGACTTATGCTCTATTGGCTTAAATAACAGTTGGATTTATAGAAGTCCATTTTCAGGCATTCATTTGTGTAGTTCTCTTGTTCAGTTTCTTTAACTTGGAATATAAAATTTGTTCCAAATTGCCCACTGTATTTCTGCCAGACTTTTATGTGAAGAATTGGGTGGCAGGTGTTTCATTCTGTAGTCATTCTTAGAAGGGTTTGTTCCCATGTTTGAATGGAGTCAGTTGTGCACTTCGCCCTTCCCCCAATCTCTCATTGCAGCCTTGCCTGAAATCTATTCTTCTGGAGTACAGTGGAATGTTAACCCATTTATAATTGCAGTGATCATTCATTTCTCTCTGTGTTGCTTTGCTGTGCCAAGCACATCAGAGCTAAATTCTTGGCAAAAGATTTTTTTTTTTTTTTGCTTGTAATAGTAGGAAACAAATCTTATTCTGTCATGAAATGTGTGCACTGAGGGGGAGATAGGAAAGGTCTACAATAACTGAGGAAGGCGTTTCTCAACAGCAACAATTGATATATAAAAACAAACTTTCACTGCAGCTACATTGAGGTACCTCAAGCCTATGGGGACAAAATCAGAAAACAAATTACCTTGGGAGGAAGAAACCCCCAAAACTCAATACAGACCCTGCAATATAATCCTCATAATCACCTTATTGGATAGTCATTATGACTCTGTTTTATTTCGGATAATGAAACTTACACTCAAAGATATATGCTATTAATAACTTGTCTAAGGTCAAAAATAATGAGTCCTGCAAGTAGGATTTGAATTTTTATGTTTTTAGTTTCACACTCTACCCTATTTCCCCTATTTTGGATTGTTTTATCTCTCTACTCCAAGGATCTAGCACAGTGTCTGGCACTGAAAAGGCCCTCAGTGAATATGTGTTGAATGAAAAACCCACACAAAAGTTAACCCCTATGGGAGAAGGTTGAGAAGCTCTGGGACAAAATCAAGTCCAATATATATGTCTTGAGCATCTCAATTTTCTTTGAACCATAGGAAACAAGTAAAGCCGAAACATAATAAACTAACTATATTATGGAATATATTTCTCTTTGGTAAGAAGACTCAGGCATTTCCAAAAATCAGTTTTTTAAGAAATATTTACTTTAATAAATCACTTTAAAAGTGTCTGACTAGGAATTTCAATGACTAGACCCTAACTCACATCAGCTCAGAGACATGAGGCTAACTATTTCAGTAATTACCAAGGATATGTTTTAAAATTCATAAAGTTGTTTGACCTTCAAATTGCACTAAGACAACCAATCCCCTTCTATTCTGATGGGGTGTGGCAGCTAAATGTCTGACAGTCACTCATATCCCAGCTGAGACAGACAAGCTCATCCATGCAGGGATGGGTGTTCCAGTGTTTATCTTTTTTTTTTTTTAGTTTGATTATTTGTTGTGAAGTCCCTGGCATTTTATTGAAACTTTTATAAATACGAATCTCTTTTTTAATTTTGGAGGGAGAAGTTTTATAATGTTATAAAATTAGTAACGAGTCCATGACACCAAAATTTTTAAGCACCATTCTAACCTTGCATTCTAAGGGGTGCCCTCAGAGGCTCCATTTCTCATTTCACTCTAAGGAAAGTTATATTAATATTTATTGTGGTGGAAATTCCAAGCATGGAGAGGAGCACAGGTGGCCTTTGAGATCTTTATTCATTGTTTAAGTACACACTATCATTTTGATATCCTTTCTCTGATCACATGATGAAAGCTAGTATTATGCAGAGTCTAGAGTTATTTTCCAACAGAGTGCAAGGATTTGACAGTGTATTTTATTTGCCATGGCCTCGGGATACAGCCTAGTGGCCACCTCTCTTTCCTCTTTATCAAGATGTTTTACTGGGAGATGTTGTTTGTCTAGACTCCTGTGATGTTTCCTGACAATCACCCACATTCTTGACACATCTGAACACATAAAATTAATGGTGATGATTCCAACTACATAACATTATGAAAAAGGCAAAACTATGAAGACTGTAGAAAGATCAATGGTTGTCAGGTTAGCAGAGAGGAAGAATGAACAGATAGAGGACAGAGGATTTTTAGGGCAGTGAAACTGTTCGGTATACTATAATGGTAGATACATGTCATTATATATTTATCAAAACCTATAGAATGTACAACACCAACAGTGAACACTAATAAATTATGGACCTTGGGTGATAATTCATGGCAACATATGATCATCAACTGTAGCAAATATACCACTCTGTTGTGTGATGTGATAATGGGAGAGGCTGTGCCCGTGCGAGGCTCAGAGTATACGGGAACTCTTTGTACTTTCCACTCCATTTTGCTGTGAATCTAAAACTACTCTTCAAAAAATCTATTTTAAAGCAATTTATGGTATAATGTGTAACAAGGTACTATGCTATGGTAAACTGGGATGGTTCTCAATAAAAGTGATGTAAAGTTGTAGTAATTCTAGGTTGGAACATTGGCTATATATAGCCTCAAAGGCAACAAAGCCCTTTCCCTCATCTTAGCTAAAAATCAAGATGGCAAGATGCGTCCTAAGAAGTTAGGCTTTGGTTTACTTTATCAATCCAAATTCATGAAAGGAAAATGTTGGAACAGGGAACAAAGCTAAACATACACAACCATTTATCACACAGTATTCACAAAAGGGACCCAATATGACTAATGAGACTAAAATCTCCTTTGGGGGAGTGAGCAGAAGATCAGAGAAGTAGATAGAGAGATAGGAACATTTCCTTCTATAGCCTGGCTCATTAATATTACTCTACCCACATGCTTAATATTACAGTATCCAAAATACTCAGAGTGATTGAATTCCTATATAGATTCTCCTTTAGAGAAGAGACCAGCCAAATGAAGTAGTTTAATTGCTTTACCAATTTAATACTTTTCAGTTATTACCATTCTGGTTTATTTATCTGTCTCCTGGTAGGTGCTTACTCTTGTATATCCAAAACCCAGCATGGTTCCTAAACTCAGCAGATACTCATTAAATGTTTTTACATTTATCCTGAAACATTAATATTCTAAACCAGTTTAAAGAAGTAATTTTCAAAATGTGGTCCCCAGACTTGCAGCATCAGCATCACCTGAGAATTTGTTAGAAATACAAATTATTGGACCCCATCCAAGACCTAAGATATCAGAAACTTTGAGGGTGAGGCCCAACAAATGGAGCTCCAACAAGCCCTCCAGGTGATTGTGATGCATGCTAACATTTAAGAATACTTCTTTAGAATTTAGTATAACGAACTAATGAAGTTCTTAAATAAGCCCAATGGGACCACGATGACCCCACCAAGTTCCCCCTTCTGAAGTGCTCAGTGATGGCTCATGTATACCTGTGGGGCTGCAGGTGGGAACTGCCAGTTTTCTGACTTCCATGAGGCCTGATAAGAGGTGTTTTCCATGGTAAATTGAACACAAATCAAGGTATGACCCATATAAACTCAGAAATCTGGTATTTATCAACTCTGTATTATTGTAGGCATTACCTCAGGAATGGACTGAAATGATCCAGGCTCAAAGAAAATGATATATAAACAAGAATGATGATTTTAAAATTTATAATGGGAAGTAGGACTATCATTGTATTCCCTCTGCATAGCTAGCCTAACCTGGGGAATTCAAGAAGCTTCTTCAAAAGCAGGCAATCAAACCCAGGAGAGTTAACTGAATGGTTCTACTGTTTAAAGTAAACAAGTTCAAATGACACTTAAGAAGTCTAATATTGATTGAATATTTTCTAGGTGCCAACCACTGTGCTTAGTAATTTACATATATTCTGGCATTTCATCCTCACAACAGCTTTATGAGTTGACTATAATATTATACCCATTTTTCATATTAAAAAACTGAGAGAGAAATTAAATAACCTGGCCAAGATTACTCTGCTAGTAAATATCAGGACCAAGA
This sequence comes from Lepilemur ruficaudatus, assembly GCA_963574885.1. NCBI lineage: Eukaryota > Metazoa > Chordata > Mammalia > Primates > Lepilemuridae > Lepilemur > Lepilemur ruficaudatus. The sequence goes on from CAUYRT010012584.1 coordinate 96,962, forward strand.
TTTAAACCTCGGTCTGTTTTACAATAGAGCAGTGCTATCACTTCCTATACTGAACTGCCTGCCGTAAGACCAACACAGCCTTCCCAACTCAGGGATGACTTTGCCAATGGGGCTATAATACTTGCAGTACCTTTGACAAGACGTTTTCATTAGAGGAGAAAGCTAAAATGGACTCTGCACTGGCAATCTACATAAATTTCCCCTCCCCCCAACTTTTTTGTTGCCTGACCAATATCCCTTAAACTCCAGGGGAGCATCTTCTCTAAATATGTAAATATATTTAATCAGGTCAGCGTAAAGGTCTTCAGAAGGAGAGTTGCTATAGCTTTTTCAGATGACTTTATACATCTGAGCTGTAATCCATTGCTGATTTTATCATTTTTCTGTACGAGAATAATCTTTTTGCCACATTTCTGATTTCTTAAAGAAATCTACAAGGAACTCAAACAAACCAGTAAGAAAAACCAAATAATCCCATTTAAAAGTGGGCAAAATATATGAACAGACATTTTTCAAAAGAGGATATACAAATGGCCAAGAAACATGAAAAAAATGCTCAACATCACTAATCATGAGGGAAATGCAAATTAAAACCACAATGAGATACCACTTTACCCCTGTCAGAATGGCCATTATTAAAAAGTAAAAAAAAAAAAAAAGTTGTTGGCATGGATGCAGTCAAAAGGGAATGCTTGTGCACTGTTCGTGAAAATGTAAATTAGTAGAAACTCTATGGAAAACCGTATGGAGCTTACTCAAAGAACTAAAAGGATATCTACCACTTGATCCAGTATTCCCACTACTGGGTATCTACACAGAGGAAAAGAAGTCACTATATCAAAAAACACCTGCGCATGCACATGTAAGTTTATCACAGGGAGGGAGGGGTATGAGAGATGAAAAATTACATCTTGGGTACAATGAATACTATCTGAGTGAGATGCCCACTAAAAGCCCAGACTTCACCACTATATAATTCACCCATGTAACAAAAAAATTTGTACACCTTAAATCTCTTGAAATTGTAAGTAAATAAATAGAAATTACTTTAGATATTCCCCAATTATCAGTTACAATTAAAATCAATTTGGCAAATTTCTATAAAACACAGACCATGGGCAGCATGGAGAACAATTCTACCATTTTAACGAGCACCTCTTGTCCCACCACCCTTAAAATCCTAAAAGTTAAAAAAAAAAAGAGAAAGAAAGAAAAGTAAAAACCAAGTACCTTTCATGTTCCAGGCAGTTTCATCTTATTGGACCTATTTCCCAGCCCCCCAGCAGGAACCTTGTTAAGGTAGGTATTACCATCTCCATTTTACAAATGGGGAAGTCAAGGTTTGGAGAAGATAGAGTCCTCGAATGATGTGAATCTAGGTCTGTCTGTTACCAAAGCCTGGGCTTGTTTCTCTGCTCCACAGTTTCTGTAGCCTCAAGTGAAGATTTGGTGGTTTTTTATAGGTTGTTAGAAGGTCAATTGGGGAGCAAAGGGAAAAAGTCTTTCCTGCCCCCCATTATATTCCTGTAATTTCTTCCATTTGACAGTCGTTCTGCCTACCATACACTTTGACATATGTTGCCTCCTCTTTGGCTTTTAACAGTACAGGTAGATAGCTAAGTAAGACAGCCAACAACATCCTTGATTGGCAGGTCTGGAAACAGAAACTCAGAAATGTTAACTGTCCTATCTAGGGTAACATGTCCATGAAATGTACAGAGAGGAGCTGTACCTGAATCTTCTAACTCCTGGGTTAATGCTCTGTCAGCTATACCATTTTCCAGGACACAGAGAATATCTAGGTTCCAACATAACAGGAGGGACGATTCATAGAGGAGCCCAGTATAGATTTTAAGAGGTAACAAGATTGTGAATGTAGCACCAAGTCACCAACAAATGTTCTGAATAATTAGTGATGCTTTCCTGAATCTCACACAGTTACCAAAATGGTAAACCCATTTTCTTGTTGCCTTTGCAAAATACATGTTTTTAAGGTAAGTACCATCATGAAAGAATATAATAAGGAGGGGCTTCAAGATAGTTGACTAGATGTCTCTGGCACACACCTCCTCCACAAAGAAGAACCAAAATAATGAGTATATAATCACTCTCTAAATAAAACTTGTAAGAGAGGACACTGGAATTCAACAGAAAAGTGACAGGAAATACCTGAGGCATGGAAGGAGAGGAAAGAGAGGCAGTGAGCTTGGCTGGGTCAACTAGGACCTGGAGAGATTCCCAGTGAAAGCGGCAGGGCAGGGAAAGTAAGTAAAAGATTCCCAGTGATCCACATTCCCATTGCAGACTCTTGCAACCCTAGTCATAGAGGAGACTCTCAACCCTCACAAGCCCTGATGCTAGCACAGGGAGCTGCCTAGAGACAGCAGGACAGCATTTCTCAAGTGAGAGAGCTAATGCAGCATTCCACACAACCCTTGAGACCTAAGTAGCAGCAGCATAGTGTCATTTGAGAGCCCAGCCCCCACCAGTGTGTATCTTGCCCTGAGGCCCAACAACCAATGCATCTTTACATCCCTGGAGCCCTGCTGACATCTTACCACATCCACTCAGAGGGCTGCAGTGGTGCGACACCAGTTGGACCCAATGGAGAAGCAAGGTCCCCAGCACTCTAACAGACAGTGCAGTGCATTGGGGAGGCTGCCTTTGGGAAAAAGTGAGCCAAAGCGTGCACTCTTCAGCACCTGAAACCTACCTGCCTGTGGCTGTTGTCATGACGGCAACCCCATCACACCCCCAGCAGTAGAGCTGCAGCACACTTGCATATGCCCTGAAGACAGGCTCTCCTCACCCACCATTGCCACTTTTGGGGGCCTGGGGATCATCCTGTCCTGATCACCCATGCACATCACTGGAGGGCCTGAGGACAAGCCTGCCCAGACATTCACCACACCCTCCTCTGCCTACACATGCTACCTGGGGGCAGGGATCACACCACCCCATCCTCCATCACTGACATCTGTGCATTCCTCCCAGGGTCCAGAGGATGACCCTGGCCAGCTTGCCACTACTACTACAGCAGTACCCACCTACACATGCAACCTGGGGGCCTGAGGCCTGCTCCACCCAACTTATTGCAGCTACCACTAACCCCAGAATGTGCTGCTAGGGAAGACAAGTGTTGTCTCACCACCACTACTGTCATTGCCCATCTCACAAATGCTGCCCAGGGGCCTAAAAACTCACCCATTGCTGCCACTGTCACCACCCTAGCAAGCCAACTAGAAGCCCAAGAATCAGTCTACTTTCACAAATACCAGTGCTTGCATACACTGTCCAGGAACCCAAGGACAGGCATGCTCAGCCTACAGCTGTCACCACTGGTGCCTGAAGGACTGGCCCACCTGGCATCCCCATTCCCAGCAAAACACAGTCTTCACAAAATTCACAGCCTAAGCCATTAAGACATTGCTGATGCTGTTTATAGCTGAAGAAATCACAGGGAGATTACCCTATTGTACACACCCAGAATCAAAGCTAAAGTGCCCTATGCAACCAACACCATAGATACATCTTCAGGGAAAAAGTCTTTTCTTATGAAAGCCAATCCAAAAAAGTAGAAGAAGCAACTGTTAAACCAGATATGCAGATATCAATGTAAGGATACAAGAAACATGAACAAGTAAAGGAATATGAAACTTCAAAAGGAACCAAATAATTCTCTAATTAAAAAGAAATTTATGAAATGTTGGGAAAAGTATTCAAAGTAATGATTTTAAAGAAGCTCAGTGAGATGCAAAAGAAAACAGATAAACAATATAAATAAATTAGGATAACATCTCAGGATATGAATGAGAAACTCACAAAGAAACAGATATAAAAAAGAACCAAGTAGTCACAATTTGTAGTGTACAATTAAATGTTTTTCGGTGAATTTACCGAAGTGTACAGTTAATCACATGAATCAGTTTTTGAGGAATTCCTTTCCCCTATTGAAACCCCTAATTCTGCTCCCCAACTACTTTTCAAGCATATCCCACCCCTCCACAGTGCCCCCCCACATCGCTCTGACGTGGGTTTACCCCCCACCCTCCAATTCCCTAGTGTTCGCTCCCACCCTTTGAGCATCATAGTGTTAATCAGTCAATACCAGTTTGACGGCAAGTACAAGTGGGGCCCATTCTTCGGGTCTTGTGTCACCTCACTTCGAATAATGGGCTCAAGCTTAATCCAGGGTAACACAAGAGGTGTTAACTCATTGTCATTTCTTAAAATTGAGTAATATTCCATTGTGAACATATACCAGATTTTAACAATCCACTCACGAATTGACGGGCACTTGGGTTGTTTTCATGACCTAGCAATAGTGAATTGTGCTGCCATAAACATTCAGGTGCAGATGTCTTTATCATAGAATGTCTTGTGCTCTTTTGGGTAGATGCCTAATAATGCTATTGCTGGATCAA